>JASANE010012406.1:0-142460 GCA_030248225.1 Trileptium ribeirensis
TTTTACAACTTTAATCAACAAATTATACTTTTCTATTTTAGGAGGATGGTGCTGGGTCCTCGGCAAGGGTGCTGGTAAGGTGGGCTCCTACATGGGAGCCCATTGATAACCTTAGAGGTTGCGAGCAATTGCTTGTGCGGTACTTCAGGCAACCGCAGCAGCAACAGCGACAGCAACCGCCGCAGCAGCAACAGCGACCGCAACCGCCGCTACGACAACCGGTGCAACAGCCGGGTCGTCCCTGGAGGACGATGAGGTGTGGATGGAGAGGATGGTGGACTGGCTGTTGGGAGAGCAGCTGTACAAGGAGGTGACGTTTGGAGGGGATGTGCAGATGGAGGTGCCGGCGACAGTGTCAAAAGGTGGTATCCCCGGGAGGCGGCAATGCAATGTCCCCCAGATGTGAACTGCAGTCACATCATGGTGCCGCTGGAATTCTTGAGCAGATATTAACATATTTTACATGTTTGTGTTAATATCTGACTGCAGAGTCGTATTTTATGCAAAATAAAATATGATCTCAAGAAACCGAATCATTGCAATAGTGCGGGATGTCGTGACATCCCATTCCAAACACGCAAACGATTCCCGTTACTTCTTCCGGTGTTTCCGACGCAGTTCCAGCAACTCCACAGAGGGTGGGAATGTATCGGGTACGTCCATTCCCAGAGCCTCCTGCCCGCGTAGTACACCAATCTGTCGTTTCAGCTCGCGAATTTGTTCTCCCTCACGTTTTTGCTTTGAGAAAAAATTTCGTATGGTATCCATATTGAATACCTAAAATCATGTACAAATCCTTTTCATGTGCAATTTTTTTTGTTTTTATTATATAAATTCAACAACACATTTAAACACAAACATTAAATCCATTCAATTTTATTATCATCTTTAGTCATCTTCAAAGTTTTCGTAAATTCCCCCATAACGAACAGAACCATAGATTCGTTTAGAGTTTTCGCAAAGTCCATAATCAACCTAAGATTGCCATCCTTTACCTTTGAAATGTAGCTACTTAAATGATCTGGAGACACGTCCGCTGCAAATATTCCAAACCCTCCAAACATGTCGATAGGAGAGAAGCCTAGATCGCGGTTCCGGTAGTTTAGTCCATGTATGTTCACAAGTGGCGTTTGTCCTGGTAATGTTAAATTATTCACCAGCACTTGAAACTTTGACATCTCCGGAAGCTTTAGATTGTAGATATTCTTGCTCACGTTTCCATTATAGGTGTCTTTTGACACCATCCACACAAATATTCTTCGAGGTAAATCATCCTCAAACACCGTATAATCAAAGTTTTGATTATCTTTCCCTAAACCAGATGTTCGCAGCTCATAGGTCACACAGGGGTAGAGAGCTCACTTCGATCGATATATCTTATCATAGTGATCTAGAGGACCACTTTTTAGCTTCAGGAGGCTTCCTCTGAGTATCGGTTCGCTGATGACCATATTACATTGAGCATTGTCTTTTGCTTGAACAATTTATGTTAGAGCACTTCGAGAAAATTTCAACGATACTTCCGTCTGTGGTGGTAGATATCCGCCATTGAATATAACCGAAGTCACCACTGGTAGGTATAATGTACACTCATCGCTGTTGAAAAAGTACGCTTGTCTAGCTGTAGCACCCTCATTGTCTTCGAAACTATCCATAGAGTAAGCACTATCTTGAAACCAAAGAGCAGTACGGAGATGGCAGTTTCGCTCTTCCTTTGAGTAATGTAAAAGGTTTAATATGTAGGTCATCCAAAGATAGTTTGCTTGGTTTGATGTTATAATTTCATTGTTGATTTTGACGTCAACTTGACTAAATACTGCATAGCCAAATTGATTACAAGGTACAACAGCAAGGGCTTGCCGTTTTCCTCGTTTCTTTGTAGGTGGTTTGTTTGCTGGTGCTTGGGGTGCTTGAGCCGCCGATTTGGTAATCAGTTTTACTTTGAATTTGAGAAACAACCGATTCATATCCACCAGGTAATCAGACTTTGGAATCTTAAATTCCAACGGTGTCGCAGCATCCTCAATCTGCTGTCCGCTGACACTAGTAAACTCGACAAGCTGACAGCTCTCAATTTCGTTTTGTTGTCGAGGCTTTCGACTCCAGTCAAGGTTGCTGTTTTCCATATTAGAAAATTTTCTTAGATTTTAAACGTTTCAATTTCTTTTCATGTTTCTATCCCTTCGTGTAACAACTTTGCGCTCTAAAGTTTTTCTCCTAGTTTCGAGGGATTTTCGCTTGGGTTTCAGCGTTTTCCTTTTGGCTTTGTGTCTCTGTCCTTGAAACACTGGGTTGATCTTCACACTAATAGACATTGTTTTAAATATTAACACACATAAATCCTTTTCATGTTTTTATAAACTTTAAATGTAAATACAAAACTTTATCTGCGAACGAGGAAATCGCATATCCTACATTGTCCGTTACCTCAAAAACTAGGTCCGAAGTAAATTTATTCTTCAATTTGGAGCAAGTCTCCACATTTTGTCCAGTTAAAACACAAAAGGTTTCTGTAAAACCACAATTTAAAGTTTTAGGTTCAATAAAATTTGCCTTTATCATGTAAGGCATTTTATTTTTATCTATGGATACAAGTAACTTGTAACCATCACAAAGACGTAATCAGCTTCAATTGGTATAGGAAGCTGTACTGTCAAATCATTTAACTTTTTCACAACAATAATCTCCATTTAAGCTGTTTATAAATAGCATAGCCTTTTCATGTAGTGCTGTTGTTTTTTTCTCTTTATTTCAAAAAATTAATTTACATATATCGTTTACAATATCATACATATCACCAAGAGACTTTACACCTGTTATTACAATTTTCCCTGTTCTAAAGACGGACAATGTCCCAATCTTATGTCTAAAACTCAGACTTGGAAATAATTCCGGTAGGTATGTTATAGTGTAATCGCCTCTCAGCTTTTCATACAAAATATTTAAATCAATAGCAGCATTACATTTACACACACCAGTTACTGAACAAATTTCAAATTCAAATTCATCAGTCCAGTATCCAAAGTTTTTCAAAATTTTCTTAAAATTCTTCGCATCCGAACGCAAGTCATCCATTGATTTGTATCCCAGAAACAATAGTTTGCCATTTGGCCATACCATCACACTTCCGCTTGACAACTTTAAAGTTCCAGCACGAAAACGTCGTGGGTTGTATCGTAATCGATGTAGAACACTGCTGAGTTGTAGCAAGTTAATGTTATTACTGCTTGTAGTCTTTACCACTAAGTTGGTTATTTTGAAATCCATAGCGAACTGACATCCAAAGGCGACCGTACCAGTTGTCTTTAGTCCAAAGACTGATATCGTTGACGTTTGCGTCTTCTATATATAGCCCAATCCCGTTACCAGATTTTCTTGCCTCTGCAATCACAGCATTTTTTGTAGACATCAACAGGTCGTAGGTGGGGTTATGTTGATTGGCTTTAGGCTCCATTGCTTTAAGTACGACGTCATACTTGACCTTGTCCCATTCTGGTTGGTCGAAAATTTTTAAATTTTCCCCAATATTTATTATTTTCTTGGGAGAGCGTTCCATCAATATTTCATATCTTGCTTCATAGCAGTTGAAGTAATTCGCCTTTTCCGATTCATAATATTGCTATACTACTATACGTCATATCATCAACTTTGAAGTCAGCGACATGTACGCTGCTCAACGGACAATAGCCTGTAGCAAATAGCGCCAAGGCTCGACCGTCTTTCGATTCACAAATCTTAAACGTAGTTGATGTTGACATATTGTTCAATATAAACGTTTCCAGTCGATACTTTTCTTTTCATGTACTTCCTTGCCTCTCCCTAGAGCCCCATTCGGTACCCCCTGCATATACTCTGTTCGAAATTGGTCAATGTCTATTGGACGAGGAGCTGAAAATTTTCCGCTATCAGTTACCAAATACCTTACTATATCATACAGGGCTGATCCTACAGATCCGTCAGAATACTTAACACGATTGTTTGCATCTTGCTTTATGTGTTTCAAATTACTGGAAAGGAGTTTGACCTTGGACTGTAGGCGAATAGACTTGAAATATCTTCCTTTGGCTTGTGCTCAAGTGTATCTACGCTTACTTTCACTGGTTCTCCATTAGTTTGAGTTTGTTCCTCTAAACGGCGGGGAAGATACAAAATGAAACGGTTAGCCTACATTCAAACTAATAAAATAAAAAAACCAACATAAAGACTTTTCTTTTTATAGCAACAGGACAAGTATGAGGAGAAAAAAATTGAATACCCGAACGTTGTTTGCGTAGCAGCTTAATCTGTTGCTCAGTAAGAGGAATGTTGCCATATAAAATATTATAACAAATTTCGCTCAAAGACTTGATTATGGATACAGGGGCACACTTCATAAAACTTTTAACACATTTCTTGTCAGTTTTAACCAAGGCACAGGCCAGAGATATTGTTGCGGAATGACGTTCCATATCTTTTATAGATATCAAGATAACGTGTCTTTTCATGTAGGTTTGTATACTGCAGTTTGATCAAAAATATTTTCCCTAACACGTAAATCCTCAGGTGTATTAGGTTTCAGATCGATCATCAGATAGCTGTATGGCTTCTCATTGGTTGCCATTTCAAACGCTGTAGATAAAAAGTTGGGCTTATGAGGCCACATTTGTCTTCCTAATGTTGCAATCATTGATTTCGAACGTGGGTTTGGAAATAGAAATAAGTACTGAGCGTTTCTGGAAATTTCTGTCATGTACTTTCCAGAATGATAAAAGTTTTGCACTATAAATATAGTACTAATATTTGCATGTCGCATTCGGGTAAACATATTTGCCAATGTTTTGTCATTTGAGTACTCCATTAAATCATCAAGAATGTAGAGTGTTTGTCCTTCATTCCTTTCAACCACGGTGGGGAATCCTTCTTCAAACGTTAAATTATCCATTTCCTCTGACAATTGATGATACATAGGTTGCATCATTCCATAACACCAAACAACCTTTTCAAATTGCTTATCAAATAGATTTTTACGCAACAGTTGAGCCACAAGATGAGTTTTCCCTACTCCTGTTGCGCCTGACACAATACAGGTAAACGGTACTTCTAACGGTATTGACTCCATTTTAAAAATTGATAAGTGGGTCATACTCTTTTCATGTCTTGTTCATCAACCCAGCTGTTGAATTTTTCAGGATATCCAAGCCATTTTACTAAATATTGACGAGTACCATCTTTCATTCTACGTTTTTTCAATATTTTTTCAATCTTAAATGTATCTCCTACACGTACCTTTTGAAGTTCCTGCTCGTACCATGTTCCCAAGATATCTTCATTTCCGTAATCGCTAATTTTATAACGAGGAGGATCTGAATGTATTCGTCTTGTAATATAAAATACTTCTTGAGACCATTGCGGTTTGTATCCCTTGTCGAAGATAAATTGAGCACTTGCAACTCTTACAGCATCATTAAGCTTAAACTTGTATGAAAGAACTCTGTGTCCTCGAGGAGGGTACAAAATGTTTAAAATATCAGATTCATTTTCAACAGTTACATCCACTGGACGGAAACCATAGCGATTCTTTGTGTGATTGTAGTTATCAACAATGTCTTGTAAAATGTCGATATAGCGATACGTATTGTGTTTGGTAAGGTATCGATATATTTTGGATTTCAAAGTACGGATGCACCTTTCCGCAACTGCAGCCTTGGTTTCAACATTCTGAGCAGTGTAGCAAATTATTTCGTACTTTTGACAGAGATTTTTGAAGGTGATATTTGTAAATTCAGCGCCACGATCCGAGAAAATATGATTTGGACGGTTAATGCGAAACATGGTTTCCAAGGCTTCGCATACTAATTTTGAGTTTTTAGACTTTAAGGGGGCAACTCTGACAAATTTAGACAGCACATCTATAACCACTAGTAGATATTTGTTGCCATCATTATACCTAGACAATCGTGTCATATCTGCAAGATCAGCTTGCCATAAATCATTGAGACCCTTTGTTATTGTTTTTACCCTTCGAAACCTCTTCCGTTTGGGTTTATGAAGTGTATATGTATCCTGACCTTGTAGCCACTCTTTAACTTGCTGTTTGGAAAAACCATATTTTTTAGCATGTTGCCAAAGTTTGTTTACCCCTGAAAAGGAGGCAGGGCTTTTCAAGTTGTAGTACAAATCTTCCAGTTTCATAGTTGATATAGACAAAATGCAGTTATCTTTTCATGTTTATTGGGTAACTGGTTACAATCTTATCTTTATAAATATCATATACAATCCTCACTGTACATGTTAACATACCACAGGGCATTACCACACCAACAATATCATCAAATTGTTTCTCCATTATATATTCATTGTTTCCAATATACTTTATATAATCAAATTCAGTCAAACATTTTTCAATCATCCATTGTCTCGATTCTTCTGTCACAACAAACCAAGACGTACTGCTGTTTTCATACTCCAAATGTTTCGTTAGCGCGTGATAGGAATAGGTCAGCATTTCTAATGTTTACTCTAAACAGTCGTTTTTCAAAGACCCGTTGCAGATTGAAGGTTGACAATTTCGCGATGAAGGAGTATTCCAAGTTGCAATTTGTTAAATAAAATCCCTTGTATGTATCGTCTGTTTGAATCAGCACGAGGAGATTCTTATACGGTACCACAAACCTTCGAAATAGATGTTCAGATACATCAAATAGATAGACGACTTTTTCACTCCACAGTTTGATGGAACGAGGAGGGTGAAGTATTATCTCAAATTGTAGATTATCACTTGCTCGATTGACCCAATGAATGTTGTAACCACGAGCTGGAAACCAAGATTCAATTCGAGGCTTTGTCCAATCTTCGAAACATAACGGTCCATTGAGTGATATTCCTTCAACACAGGACTTCTTTTCATGCTTGTTAACCAGAAAACCAGTCTCTATTGCGATTGTTGTAAGCAGGGTAACGACTATTGGTATAACCTTTTTCAAATCAATTCTTTTACCACAGAAATTTTGCTTCTGATATATTTCGGGTTCTTGCTCCACAAATTCAGAAAACGAAACAGATTTGTTAGCCATATTAACTTGTAATGTATAGGATGTGCATCCTTTTCATGTATTTCATGCTAATTTTTTAAATTTTATTATAAATACAACAAAATACATATATAAATACAAAGTATAAATATCAATCAGAACAATCCATAATATCACAATGTCCGTATGGAATAGAAGTTATCCCATCTAGTAAAATATACCGCTTATCGTCATAAGCGCTCAAACTAATCTTATTCTGCTCAACCGTATACAGTTGATGTTTATTGTTTGAAATCTTTTTCATTAAATGTCTTAGTCTAGTGGTATCTCTGAGAGTCTGGATGTAATCATCCATATGTATAGCTTTTTTGAGTGTTTGTTTTTTGACGCCCTTTGCTCTCTTTTTCTCAACACCTCCACATTTTAACGAGTACATTTTTGGTTTCAATCCACAAAATTCTTCAATAGGAATCCCAGCAGTTTCATCTTTCATTTTACCCAAAACCTTTTTGTTTGTGGTAGAGTATAGGAAGTGATCGGGTGAATAGTCACTGGTGTCAAAATATTCTATGTCCTCCTTCATGTCACCGTAGACATCCTCCGCGTACATATCATAGCAGAGACTGTCGGTATCGGTAAACAGCAGATGACAATCATACCTGCTTTTGATATATTTATAGTGGAATTCGTACATTAACATTTTGGAGAGCTCAAGAACAGTAAAACCCACGTAAATTGGTTTGCATAAACAAACACTTGGTTTCTTCATTGAAACCGCCACTAAATTTTCATCAAAGATTGTACTACCACTATAACGAGGGTTTGATACCAACTTCTGAAACTTTTTCGGGCAATTTATAAGTTTAATGTCTTTATAAGCCCGTACATTTTCCATAGTTTTTCCAAAGACAGCATTATTTAGCAGTTTAAATAAATCCTTTTCAAAATCACTCTTTGCGCCTTTGCGTTTTTCGGTATTAAACAAAATGTAGGGTTTCATCCAATCCCGCTGGTTAAACTGAATTGCCCTATGAATTTTAGTTACCTTGAGACCCAATTCGGTATACAGTTTCAGATTCCTAGCATGTACGATATATTTAGCCTTGTTGTTCAAATTAGGGACAAGTTTTCTAACTGGGGTATATTTCATTCGGAAATCCTCCTTTACCTGGAGGCAATATGGGGACAACATTGAGTCTTCAATTTTCATAGATTCGGGAGCAAGAGGGTAATCACTGTGTAAGGTGTGTAAATAATCTGGGTATTCCAGATCAACTTCAAGCACATAACCAATATCCTCATCGTTTTCCCAATTTATCTTTGACAGACGACTCTCTTCTACCCACTTGAATCCATCTACGGGTAACTTCTGAACCATAGTCCATCCATATAAATTATTCGCATCCAAGTACATTATATAGTTTGACTCCTTAGTTGGGTCATAATTTTCAAGATACTTGTTGTTGGCTTTGGCATAACGGTGTGAAATCATTGAAATGCCTCCTCGTATGCCATGTTCAAAAAACATGTACATGTTAGAGTCTTTCAACAATTGTAACCGAACACCTGTCAACTTTAAACAAGCATCCCATCCAAAACTTGGGAGCGTTATATAATGTACTGGGTCCAACTTATAATTATCAATAGCAAAATTTCTAAAACTTTCAAATACATCACATAATAATAAAACATCAGTCTTTACATAGAGATCATGGTATTGTCCCATGTTCTCCAAATTTAGTTCAGACCATACTTTTTTAGCATGTTTATAATCATCTTCAGTTATATTTTGATCATTTAGTTTATTGTAGAACGCATTGATAGATGGTAATTGCGTTTCATCAAAGCGTTCCCAAGAGTCCATATAATCGTATGGGTACACACCCTTTGGTAATAATAGTACCGTATTGTTTCCAAATTCCGCCGTCATTGCCTGAAATTTACCATCCTTCTTTAAATTATCCACCATCGCTTGAAGAGAAGATGACAGAAATTGAAAGTCTTTAAATTTGAGAGACCAAGTATATTTTTAGGTTTTGGACTCTCTTCCGCTGCTGTAGTATCTTCAGCCACAATATTATCCAACAGTTCATTATCCTCCATATCACTGTCTTCTCCCTCACCTAGCTGATCGAGAGATACCACATCAGACAGTTCATCTTCGTCAATTTCTAGATGAGGTTGAATGTTTGGTTGCATTGAGTCGTGTATAGCAAAGAGATGAGCGAGATAACCGTTGGGGTCGTATGTTGTGGTTCTTTGTTGATGTTCAACAGTTTGATGTTGAAGTTTGATGCTAAAGGACAAATAATCCTCAGCACCTTTGGGTATACAATCGAGCTCCATCTTAAGTTGATTGGTTAATTTACCAATCTCTTGCATGATGAGATGACCATCATACTTTCGCAAGTTGTGGAAAAATATATTGACATCCCGGTTTATCTTGTAGCTAATGTTGCACTCATTGTGGACTGCACCGCGGAATCGACCACAAAGATGACAGTGGTCTCTGACACGATCGTACAGCAGCTGTTTACCACAAATGAAGCATTCTTTTGTGTAGTTGTACTGAAGCCAATCGTCTTTAGTCATCTGCATCGGTATTTGATTATTAACGATCTCTTGGTACTTGTTACCCAATCCAATTACATTGAGTAAAAAGTTTTTGACACAGTCTTTACCGCGATATTCCACGGGTTTCCCCATTTCTTTTGTATTGTCCCCACAGCATTGAAAAATGTCAATCATCCCATATCCACACACTTGATGTTTTTGATAAGCTTCGGTGTATGAAGTTGATGGACATGGTTGACAAGAATCTATCGGGAGAAGGAACGTTTCAAACTCGGCATAGATGGTATATGGAACTCGAAGCATTTTATGGGTGTTTCGAAATTGAAGAATGTCGTCTTTGGGGAATGTTATTCGAGTATATTCGTTATTTTTACACATTTCTGTATGGAGATCCAACTTTGCTTGGGAATATTGAGAAAGGAGATATCGCTGACAAATGTAGAGACGTACTTTATATCCTCTTTGTGTATGTAGTAATCGATCCAAGTCTTTGATCCAGCAATAATGTCCCTTGTATAACAGCAAATTAACCACTCGTTCATAGGGTCCCTCGTATATACCAAGAGGTATTAATTTGCCTTCATCATACGATATCACGCTGACGCCAAAATTGTTAAGCTTCTCAAACTTGCTGATATCGCCGACTTGTACTGGGAAGTTGATGCCTTGGAAATTGAGTCTGTCTGCATATTGCTCGTATTTCGATTGACGATCAGCATTTTTATCAACCGGGTACAAAGCCGATAATACAGCCCATTGGAAACACCTGTTGTCCTGATTTTGAACGTTGATCACCGCCTTTTCGACTGAATTGCTTTAGGGAGAGGCTTGTAGGTAGCCCCTCGTAATCCAACGTAACGAGCCAGGTGCAGGTCGATGTGATCCGCCTGTTTGACAATCCATCCGGATCCACGCTGGACAAAGGTGTCAATGTTCTTTAAAATATCATCGAAAATCATTGATGTATGTTGATTGATGGTTGAAAAATTGAGAATCCGCTGTAGTTTACCAGAGAAGGTTGCACTGATTGTCGTATCAGGGTCCATATCCTTTTCAAAAGTAATCTTCATACCAACGTATGCCTTGAGACCATTCCATGTCGACAGCCGTTCTTTGACCGCATTTTCCAACTGGCGCCTGCTGTGATTGAGGAATACAGCAGGGTCCACCACGCTGCGACGTGAGGTAATTTAATAACTTTCCAAAAAACCTCGTAGTGGTTTGGACAGCAACGAGAGCATAAAACCAAGCAGTTCAGAAATGAACGCCATATCAAACTGATTGAAATTTTGAAATTACACAGCCTTTTATACCCTTTTCATGTATTCTCTGCTGACGCTGATTGGTTGAATTTTTGGAATTGTGCCAATTGAAGCTTCTAGAACATTCCAAAGTGATGAGTCATTAATTGAATAAATGCCTAGGCGGAGGGGGAGCATTATTATATGTATTACGTATATATGTGTATGTATATATTATATAATGCGTGGGCGGAGGGGGACTATTATTATATGTATTACGTATATATGTATATGTATATATTATAATGCGGGCGGAGGGGGACCATGTATTACGTATAGATGTATTTATTATACAAAGGTCATTAATCATATTTGACAGGTAATTAATCATTTTTGACAGGTCACGTGACCCAGGGTCATTAATCATTATTTCCCCTAAAAATTTGACAGGTCATTAATCAAGTGAGCCAGAACCCGTATTTTTCCTACTACAAAACCCCATCACGTGTGTTTGCCCTAGCGTTCGATTGCACCAGAGATTTCAAGGAGCTTAGCAGTAACTATCAAATACCTCAGAGGGTTGAATACACTGTTTGCAATCGTACCTAGTTATGGTGGCTACACAAGATTCAATTTGTAGCACCATACAGTCAGCCTTCTGTAAGCACAGCCGCGATAACCATGGATTGGCTTTTAAAAAGTCCAAACGCAAGTATATTATGTATAGATAGTTTGTTTATTAATATGTCCCTCTTGAAGCGCAAACGTTTATTGTTAAGAGCCGAGGCAGCATATTCATCAGAAGAGGTGTCGAGCCGGGCATGGTTTACGAAAAACGCTGCCAGGATCTGAAAACGTGGCCCTTTCTAATTTCTTGCAAACATATCATGGCCAGGTTTGCCGAATTCATGCCAGTCAAGTCGCAGTAGTAATTATTGTTGTTTAGTAATATATGGAAGGACTGTCTTAAAATTATCAGTAGTACATACAGGTTCTTGATGCATATATTAATCATTGGACACTAAGCCCTTCGCTCCAATGTAGTATGTGATTAGTCATCTTTCGCTGCGAAAATGATGAGCCGCGATTCGGAGCCGTCATCGATTTTTTATGGAAATCCAAAAATTATCGCACAACCGCCAAGTGCAACGCGTGACTCGAACATTATCAAAGTAGCTGTGAAAAATGATCTCGATGCTCAGAAAGTGCCGCAACTGTTGCCGATTGATCAGGTACGACTGGTTCAGCTTCGAATCCCACCTCTGTCGAAATTGCTAATGCCCCAACTATCATGTAAACTTGAAAAGTAGTAAAAGCTAATTGTTTGGTTAGCCAGTAACTTGGTCGTGTTCGTTAGCTTTCTAGTTACGCTGCTTCTAAGATTTCCTGCCTAATTCTCTGAATGCCGAATTTGAAAATTTTATTTTGGCTATTTTTGGTTCCCCAACAGTAGTTAGTGTAGGAGTTTTGCCAGAGCCATCGGAAGGTAAAAAATCGTGCTTTGTCAGAATTGTCTCGTCAAGAGCTACATCTCTATTTCCTAGCCAGTTTTTGTCAGAAGACCCGTTTTCAATCTATGAACCAAATTGTTTTTGGGTAATTTTAATATGAGCCAAAAATGACCGCACCGTTGCTACTAATGTATTGGATGTTTTGCACCTTAAATGAAGCCCATAAAGCTCAATTTGGAATCATGAAATATTTGGAAATGAATCATTGTGCGCAGACTAGCCGCACTGACTCCGGTTCCCTCTGTGTTCGAGTATATCACTGCCGGTAGCTTGAAGGTTACTTGGATACAAAATTTTTGCCTGTGTAATTATTAATTTCTATTTTTACATGCTTTACTTTATCTTCATTCTGTATTTTTAATGATTTATATTAATTTTTATGAGAGAAGTTGCAGATAACACGGTTATAATGAAATTAAGGAATCGTTGGTAAGAAACATTTCAAGTAATCTTGTATTTATGTGTATATCCAGAGGCGTAGCATCTTATTAAGTGGGAGCGGCCATAAAGGAAAATTACGTGCGCTGTATGGCAAAAACCTTATTTTTTTCCGAAAAGTGGGGGACCCCACGTCTTGCTGCACCCCTGTATATGTCCTTGTGTTTAGATTAAAAATATTTAAAAATTTTCTAAAAGCAATATTTCGACTCTGTGGTTAAATACGTGACTAACAACAGAACTTATATAGCGGAGTTGACAAGTATTATTAGTCAGACAAAATTTAAAAATTTTTTATCCAATATTTTTACTGAAAAAATGCTGGTATCCAGCATTGGTCATTGGGACAGTCAGACAAAATTTAAAAATTTGTCATGCAATATTTTTACTGAAAAATGTTGGTATCCAGCATTGGTCATAGGCCGGAAAAGCCGGCGGCCGACCTAGCTTCGCCGCAGCCACCGGCTTGGCCGAGTAGGCCGGACTTTTTCCCGGACGCCCGTTTTACGCTGACGGAGGCCGGCCGGAAAATTTTAAGGCTGGCCAGCTAACGAAAAATCGGGCCAGTGCCCAAAAGTACTAAAACTCAGCCTTAGTGTTACTCTAAGGCTAAGTCGTTAACCCGTGGATCGATTACGCTGATGTTACCACCATTCGACTCAAGCTCAGGTCGTTAATGCTGTTCTAATGGTAAATATTGTTTGGTTATCATTCAGTCGTTAATTTACATTTTTGGAAATAGTCTGTAGTGTATTCGTGTAGTGGCACATCAAAACAAATAAAACGAACTGGAAGGTAGGAATGTGCTCATACTTGGGCGATTGTATTTGCAAGAATTATATACCATATGTAACCAACCATATATCGCCTACAGTGGATATAAACCGGGAAATATATCGGGATACTTTTGAACGCAACCACCCGCTGGAATCCGCATTCCAAATGAAAAGGTCTTAAATCTTATCATATTTATGCAACAACAATGCAAAAACCATTGCGTAGAGCAATATCTGTTTTACACGTGTTCCGTAAGCATTAGAGGCCGCCAGGTAGCTGTGGTCACTGTAGTCTTCGTTCTAAAATATAAGCTGCTTTTCGGAGCTGCTAAAAATATATTATATGTTTATTGTTACACTGTATATATACTATAATAAGAACTGCAACGTAAAGAACACACAACTGTATAAAAGATGAATACAATTACGCGCAGAATCAGCATCGAAAAAATTAGATCTTTTATAAAATGTATAAAATATTTAAAAAAATATTTTTTGGAAAAGTCCGATGGCTTTACTGTTGTTTACGAGCTGGAAAAGTCGCTAGCCAGTCGTTATTCTTGAAGGTCGGTTTGTGGCCGGCCGGCCGTGAAATTTTGGGGCCGGCGGCGAGGCCAGCGAGCGGTAAAACGACTTCCGTGCGGCTGGAATCCAACACTACTCGTAGCGATCTCGGATTAAGCTCGATATTGAGGAACTAGCAAGCTTGGACATTTAATATTTATCATGCAATGTTTTTCCAGAAAAAGTACTGCTTGTAATCTCCCATTAAGCACGTTATTGAGCAACTAGCGCTTTTGGGCATTATGTAGCATCAGTTGCCACGGAAAACGTCGGAACACATTGTATCGGTTATTTATTTCACAGCAAATGGTTTTATTTTAAATTATTTAGCAATATTTGCTTTTAGAGGCGGCCGTTGGCGCTGATTATCGAAGATGTGTGTGCTGAGTAGGTGGACCATAATTATTTATAATACTATGACGAAACAGAAGGAATAAACACAGTTTCGTACTGTAAGTGATATCAGGGTTCCCGCGACCGGGAAAAACCGGGAATCGCTCTTCAACCGGGAAAACCCGGGAAAATTGGCTATTTTCATGCCAAAACCGGGAAATTTTTTTATGCAAATTTCGATATTGATTACTATCGAAATTTATGTTTTGTTCGTCAACCTCATCCGACTGTCTCCATCAACTACTTTGGGTTGTCTCATAGTGTCCTGAAAGAAATATGGTGGCTGAAATATGCTGGTAACATCCCGGTTGTGTAATCTGACTTGATCTTAATATGGCTTATAGTTATGATTTATCACATTATATAACGCTATTTCAATGAGCGATAGGTGATTTGATGCGTAGATCGGTATTGGAAATGCAGGTTTGCTTTTGTGCCTCTTCTCTATTATGACATAACTTTTGCAGAAAAAAACGGGAATTATTTTCGCCGGACCGGGAAAAACCGGGAAAATGACTCAGGCCGTAGCGCGGGAACCCTGGATATGTAAGGTATGTTATTTGGTAAAAGAATTAAAAAAAATTCGCGATCATAATGATATTTCCTGTTTTCTCGTAGCTTGTTGTTTGCGAAGGCTGAACATTATTGTTTTATCATTGGGGATTTTCAAAGAATTACGAATTATTCTTCTGGGGTTTCCACGCTACCATAGTTTATTTATCTTGCATCTTGATTCAGAATCTAACAGCATCCCTGAATTAACCCTTCTGCTTACCTCATAGTGGCTGCTATGTTAGTTAGGCACCGGATGTTTGTTTCTTGCCTACTCCCTATCGTTCCTATTGCTTCTTATTCGGATGTCGTACCTTGACCTTTTCGAATTTGAATCTGGAGTACTCTCTTGGGTAGTGAACCACACTACAGGATCTTCGCCGTGGATATCTTCTTACTGGTTGGGTAGGTTGTTTGTTATGTGTCTGTCGCATGTAGGACATTCGGATAGTTAATCCTGTGTGTTGTCTTTTGGGTGGCCACAGAGTGAGCAGTGCAGCGTGTTAATCTTGTTGATGTCCAATCATGCTTTCAGAATAGTGCATTTTCCACAACATCGCAGCTGATTTTGGAGTCGTCCCTCACGCCTGCTTTTAGCACTTTTTGTTTGTGCCTTTGGGACGGTGGTATAACTGCTGCTTGCCTCAATATATTTACTGGGAGTGCCTCGGATGTCTCCTGATGAGGTGCTGTTTATATATAGGAACAGTTGGCTAAACTCATTGTGCTACCTAGGCTGCAAGCATGTCTGCAACTTCATTTCCTTCGATATTAAAATTATGGGTATCCATTGGATAACGACTTTCCTGACAGTAGAGCATATTAAGACTTGGTTGTTCCACAGGTCTTTATCGCTTTGGTTCTTGACTGAAATTACTCCTCCACCGAGATTCCTAACGAGTGGTTGCCAATCTGTCATTATCCAGATGGTGACTGTTCTGAAATTTTGGTCGAGCACGGTTTTGTAACTTTCATGACGGCGCATTTCTATGTTGGGAAGCTGAACTTTCCGGCAAAGTAACTCTATATTGAACATTATTGCGTTGTCTGGTAGTTGGATCAACATGCCTGAGCCTCCGTTTTCGTTAGAGATTTCTGCCGATGCTTTAATGATGAGCGTTATTGTAGCTGGTTACTCGACCAGTTTAGCTAGAAAACAACGTAGCGAAGCAGAAGATGGTGGCACGTTTCGCCACAAGTGCTGGTCGCAATATTAATGTTGCACTTTAGTCCTCTAAGAGTTCCAAATGAACAGTTTACGCATTTGGCGTACGTATTTTCAACTGTTGATACCGGAATCTTTTGTTTGTGAGGGGTGCCGATCTTTTGGCTGGCGAAGGGGTTAGTGTTTTGCATTATAATTTTAGCGTTTTAATGTTTAAGTGTTACAGTTATGGGCTCGGGCAAAATCTGAGAAACTGGAGAAAACATTAGTCTTTGTTAATTAACGCCTAAAAGCTAGCCGATCGACGTGAGCGAGATTTGATACATTACTCATTGGATTTTTTAATTTTGCAATACACTAGTTCGCGTTTAAATTCTTTATGTCATGTTTAAACTTGATATTGTTCGGTTTTTAATACATTGGATTAAATGCTTATTTGCTGCTCGTTGCTGCTGTAGGCTGTGGCCATTGTGTCCCGCTGCTTTTTATGTGTTGCCTTTAGACAATCATCTAGTCATAGCTACGGTACAACGTTTTGTTCACATTTCTTTTTGAAGTGGTTTACAAACATATTGCCTCACTAGTCGGTAGTGGAACTACATTTGTGAGCGGAGCTTGGGCTGTGGCATTACGAATGTACTCAATTTTATGTTCTTGTAACTATATTGCATAGGGCTTTATGATTGGTAAAAATATTTGAATTCTTCGACCCAAAAACTCTATAATGGTTTGATCGAAACGATTCTATTTCAATAAATAACACAAATATTGCAAAATTCTCTATTTTAGCTGCATAAGCTTAACTAATTAGCTAATTACTGATTAACCACTCAAAATTTTTTAATCCCAAATATCAGGTGCACACTCTAACATGATAGGCTTTCAAACAAAAAAAATTAAAAAATCGGTTCAGTGGTTCTTGAGATCCATGAAAGACGAACGGACGAACGGACATCGACTTTTTTGCTCCCAGACAGAAAATAAAAACGCTTCGCTCGGCTTCACCGAGCTCCGCTCAAACGCGACGAATTTAACAGAATATTGATGGCTACTTCAAACTACTAAAAACGTGCGTGAGGTTAAGGTCGCCCAGTTTGGAACTGGAGGAACTCAAATGCTTAGGGAAGATTCCTCCAGCTCAAATGGGGGTCACCGCAGTTCAACTGGGGACCATAAAGCACTATAACTGTCAAAAACGTCAGATTATACGAATTAACGACTCACTATTATGTGTGTTAAGGAAATTAATATTTAACAATTTGTGCTAAAATTTGTCGATTTTTTTGGTCAAAATAGGAAAAATTAGTACATTTCTGTGCGAAATAGAGACAATTTCCCAAATTTTTAGCGGCGCAGGAAACTGCCTGTGTACATGTACTTTGCATGGCCAAGGTTCACCTCGCGGCGCAAACTGAGGGAACCTGTGGAAGGTCGATACCTGGGAAGCGTTCTCTCCTGTTATTTGTATAATCGAGTATTATAGTACGGACTTGCTAATATCAGTATGTAACCCACGAGATATTACGTTTTGCTTATTTGCCTGATATAAATAAATGTTTATTTTAGGTGGCAATATTCACAGACGGAAATTTATGCACTTAAGTTTGACCAAAGTCCGTCTTTTTACATCACTGAAAAGGTTAGCTGATAATACTATAGCATAATATACTATATTCTAATACATAAAGAATATAATAATTATACTCTTTGAAGGCTCACAAACAGTCAGATATGAACTCATTTATTTAGTGCTGAGTTCTCTTATTATACTTTCCATTCTTACCATGATACTAATTCAATATTGCTTTAAACTTTCTCAAGACTATAATTCAAAATGTAAAAGCGATTTTTGCGTGAACTGTCTACATGTCAGTAAGCGAAATACCGAAGTCCTAGCTGAAAAATAGCTGTTGATTTGCCTAAGATAGTGCATTGAACAGCTAGTCAAACTAACACTGAATCTCTGGACTGCGCTCTGAGTATATCAAAATTTAGTTAGTCTGTTCAGTTGGGTTGTTCTTCCTAATGCTGCAGTATCTTGCTAATATTAAGAGTTGTTTTTCTGCTTCAGTGTCCTTCTACTGTCTTTGAGCGCTAACAACTAATATGTTTCGTTTTAGAATAGAATTGAGCTCAAAAATGGCGACGTTTTACGGCTGACGTATTCACCTGTAAGTTTATTGTATTCTCGAAAAACTCGGTTTTCGTTAATATTTTTCCATCTTAATTGAAACGGAGCGAGCTGAGTTTCCCCCGACGGTGCTAGGGGGTAATATCGTAAAAATTTGTTGTATTTTTGCGTGTCGCTGTGTCTCACAACTCGTTTTCAGACGGACGGATTTCGACAGTTTTTTGTTCGATAGCAAAAGTGACTACGGTGTGCCCTTTAGTTGAACGCGAATAGCTTCAACCCTATCTTCCAGGTTTAAATGGCAAAAAAACACGTTTTTAAGGGTGCATCGCCAAATCTGATCATACAGGTACCAGTTTTTCGCAGTTCATATCTCGCGACACTGGCTTTGCATCGAAAAATGGCATACAGAATGAGCTCATTGAGATCTACATCTTGTCTTACTACAACTTTTTTATGGAAACACTCACTGGACCGCTGTGTGCCCGAATATAACTCATCGACCCTTTGCCAGAAATAGCGATTTTTCAAAATTCGCAGTGTTATTGCTTGATTTTACCCTACAATAAGTGCCTATCAGCTTATCAAACACGTTGGATACGATGGTTTTACTATCTAGATTCCAACTTAACTATACTATACCTCTTCATGTGGTTTCAAGAGTTTTACGGTCGACGAACCCGATTTCCAAAATGTAATGCTTTTTTATTTGTCTGATTATTATTATGTATTGTGTGCAGGGCATCAAGAATGGTCTATATATAGGGATTTCTGGAGGCTGAATACAATGTTTTGATTATTTCGAGTCCCGTCTGCATATTTCATGCCTTTTCATGGGCTTTCATTGTGTTTAGGGTCAATGAACCTGATTTTCTGAACATAGTCTGTCTTCAGTTGTTTGGTTACGTATTGCGTACAGGTCATTTATAATTGTACATTTATGTTTTCCGGTAGGCTGAATACGCTGGTGTGACTAACACCAGCACCGATACTTTCGATAGGTTTTGTGCCTACGAGACTTTAGAATTTTCAGTTGATTCAGGGTTCAAGAGGTTTTATGATGGTATATACACAACCTGTTACAGGTGATTAAACAAAATGAGAACTTTTAAAATGATACCACGTTAGCACCGCTTCACTCTCGCTTGCGAGATACTAGTGCTGTTTTGTCTAGATCTTTTTAGCTACACTGCTTTAAAATTATTTTTTTATTTATTTTAAGCCTATCGATAACAGTAACAATTTTTATTTAATTTTGCTGCTTCATGCTATTATAAACATCATGATTGGTCGTATAGTTTTTGAAGCCTGCGGTTGCTGTAGTTTTACGTACCGACCAAAGCAAATAATGGCGCCACTACGTTTATGACAGCAACTCATCAGTGTCTAGGACATCAATGTTACTTAGGATGATCAAGAACCTTTTTTCAATGAACATTACACGTTTTTGTTGGCTTAAAATTTCGACATTCATTATAAAAACAGTAATTACTTTCTAGCTATTGAGACAGGATTGACAAATGTATGAACGCAAATAGTAAATAATAGTCGTTTGTGCTATGAATCTTGCTACCCAAACTTTCGGGCACCAATATACGATTTGTTAATAATGTATCGATTGATTGATTGAACCGCATTATTTGAGTTAGATAAATAAGCAATGTAACTGACACTTCTCGCATGATCATGGATGAGCACACTCATTTGCGATGCTGACGTTTTGTTTGAGTAGCTAGGTATGACGGGACGCTGAATTCCGGCACCAAAAAATATTGTCGCTCATACAAAATAAACTAAAACACTGTTCTCGACAACGAGAATACCCCCATTTTTCCTCTTATCTTCTCAACTCTCATCGTGCGCAATTTGCTGGTAGGCCTTTTTATCAGGAGCTATGAGCCTAAGTATGAAAAATAACCAAAAATTTTTTACAATTCAAAATTTTACATTCAAAGTTTTTACATTTTAAGTTTTTTGCTTGGAGGTAAACTATGGAATTACATGGTTATTTAAACAGTTAAATACATTGATTTCAATGTTTTAGCACTTCGTTGTGCGCACAATTAATGATCACTGGATGAAGAACTAGGACCCAACCGTTTTGATATGTGACTAAATTAGTCGTAGCGGTTCTAGTAAATTATTGCCCGTGTATTATTGCTATAATGGAACTTTGGCAAGCAAGATTTATGAACGTCAAAATATTCATTAAACTCGGAGTAGCCATACTTGCTCGGTTGACACTCACTTTGCGAGTTGTTAATATAATTTGATTGGAAAAACACAGTTTCTGAGTGACGTGCCGTTATGGTGGAAAATTCAACGGTGCGTTTACTATTTGCTTCCAAGGGCATAAATCCAGGATGAGACTTTATTGCTGAACGGTTACACGCCTATACAGAGAACAGGTTAGTCGAACTTGAGCTGTTTGACATCAAAAGCAAGCGAGCGGATACTGAACGATATTGAACGCGATGAAAATTTGCTTCCAAGGGTATAAATCCAGGATGAGACTTTATTGCTGAACGGTTACACGCCTACACAGAGAACAGGCTAGTCGAACATGAGCTGTTCGACATCAAAAGCCACCGGATACTGAACGATATTGGACGCGATGAAAATGTAGTAGGGGAAGCAAATTACATTGCCTAAAAGAGTGTATAATAATTGTGTTATGCACATTAGTGTATTTATTTGATTACAAGTACGCTTGTAAAACATAACATACCATAGAAGAAACTATGAGCTGTAAGAAAGAATGTATTCTCACGATGTTCTAAGTGCTCTGCGTCGAAAACGATTCGCCGTCATTATCACAAAGTTATTAAGGGAAGCGGTAGTGATTAGCACGGAAGGTGAATTACACTATTATTTTAACAACATGACGTTTAGCGAGCAGGCAGTACTAGTAATTTTGTGTCCCACTTAACCATAGCTTTATCAATAATAATATGCTAATTACCATAAAAAATTTTGTTTACCTGATTCGTTTCAAGATCGAATGTGCATTGCACGGAAATATGCAGTTAATGGCGTATTATTATTTTCACTTAGTAAATAAAACAACAATCGTCAATGCATACTGATATAAATAATATTGTAGACTGGACAAGAATAATAAGTGTTTAGGCTAAAAGTATGAAAAATGTGCAGGCAAGAATATGCGTTGAGCTATTTTCAGTTTGAAGAGATGGACATTCATAGGATTATATTAATTAATGTCCCCTACAACATGGGGCACAAATTATCTACGGCCGCATAGACGGGTTGTACATGTACTTATGCAATGTTATTTCATTAGTAATTTATTGTGAACTTATGATGATAATAAATTGCTAACCATTTAAATATTGTGCTTACTGTGTAGTTGCTTATTAACGTTAAGCAGCGAATGTCAGCTTGCGACGCATAGAATGGGTATGAGCTTGGAAATGTATTTTTCGGGAACGAATAACTTTATCACCGTTAAATGTGGATCAGAGTAGAATATCATCGTAACTAAGCGCTGATTACGTTTTTCAACACTGCGAACCCTCTCGTGATATACTGTTATTCGGAACAGTGTTGCTACAATTATTTCTCAATACATCCTGTCAGTCCATTCTAGAAAATGCGAGTAGCTACATAACCGCTCTGTCTAGTGATACTTATTTGGACAATTATAATTTTACACAACCTGTAAGGAGGCGATAGTGTTATATACTATATCACGAGACATTAATTGGAAGACGCAACTGCTAGGTAGTTAAATCATGTCTGAAGTTTGTTATAGGCCAAAATGTCCACCGATATAATGGCCAAACTCGAGGGGCCGCTAGAAGAAGCTAAAAAGATTGCTCTGGAACAGCTTGCCACGCTGTCGGCTGACGTAACGTTTGTGCAGCAGTTCGTTTCAAAGTCTGGTCTGGACATGATTATGACGCTTATTGAAAACAGAAATTTGTAAGTGTTTGCAATCGTGCTGCACGTTGCTTACCTCTCGATAATTTGTTTTTATTTAGGATGCTGTTGTTTGACTTGCTGTATAAATATAACAGGTTTGTTCAGCTACGTTTTTTTACTTTAATTTATCTCTGACTGTAGCCTCAAGCTTTATAGCTTTGAGTTATGTACGAAAAATAAGTGTAGTAAATAAATTATTATACATGCTCATATAGGGGACTATCCCCCTTAGGCGTCGATTCCTTCCTGGCAGGAGCTCTGATCCCTGCTGGCTGAATCCATACCCGGCGATGAAAGCTTATCACCACGGGGCAGCCGAAGGCCAAAATCCCCCGGAGGACTAGGCTACCCCGCATGGGATCTCGGACATAGAGCATGTATTATTAATTTTTATTTTTCTTAAATCAGTACTTTCGCAGCCAGCGGAACGAGCAAGCACTGTTGTATGCGCATTGATAAAATTTACCTTGTCCGCCCGCCCGGTTAGTTTTTTCTAAATATCTCAGGAATAAATGAGATATTTCCATGTGGTCTTTTGCATATGGTAGCTTATAATCTGACCCGTAGTTCAGTATAGATTCCATCTATGCATTCCACCCATAGATTACGGTAGACAGCCTTTAAAACGAGCAACCCCAAAGTTTTTTGACCTAGGGAAAATGCGTTTTAGTTGCATCTCAAAACGCAGTCCTCATATCAAAAAATGTTGCATATCTTTTATATTCGCCTGGATAGAACCTACAACATTGTTGATTTGTAAGGCTCGCAGATAAGGAGATATGAGAACAAAGTGGGATTCCAAAAGGACCCATTTTAATCTTATATACCATGTTTTTAAGATAATCGTTAGTTAGCATAATGGTCGCTACAAAGCTTTTCGGCGAAAACACTGGAGAGATTTATTTGAACATATCTGTGACCGATTTACCCTTTTTGGAATTTCACTGTGTCCCAGTACCCCAAGATCAAGAACTATGCTTGATTTCATGATTTTCAATGTAGTGTCATTTGTTGCATATGCTATTGCAAATGTTTTAGAGGGTGTTGAAAACGATGAAATGATTTATTTGAATGTATCTGTGACCGATGTAGAATTTTTGGAATGGTATTGTACATGTTTTTTCAAAACGCACCCTGGGTCCAGCAAACTTTTTTTGGGTCCAGACCTTAAACTCTGGGTCCAGATTCACAAATTTCACGAATTTTTACACAATAAAGAAAAGTAAATACGAATCGCAATTTTACAGTATTACAAATACATAAATTATTCTCTGCTTGTCCAAGCCAGGATAAGATAAAAGATGAGGGTCATCCATGAATCCAGCAGTAAGCAACTATGTACACATGTAATCACGAACAGCTAAAAGCATGCACTTTGCTTTAGAATATATTTGCACATCCTATGTCTCCGAAGCCGAAACAGCCCTGGGTCCAGCAAAAATTTTTTTGGGTCCACGTAAAAATATTTGGGTCCAGACCCACCTGTGGACCCAAAAAACCTATTTACTGTATCACATGAGACCGTCCTTGAGCCATGCATGATTCAGTGATTTTCAACCTATTGTTATAATCTGTTGTCGTAAATGTTTTAGAGGATGCTGAAAGCGATGAAGTGCTTTATTTGCGTGTGTATGTAATTGATGTATACGTTGGAATGTTACCCTATCCAATATCCTTCTTGAGACATGTATGATTTCGTGATTTTCAACGTAATGTTATAATTTCTTGAATTTGTGGTTGTTACGGTTTTTGAGGCTGCTGAAAACGATGAAGTGATTTATTTGACTGTATATATGATCAATATACCCCTGTTGGCATCAAGACTGCTTGCTCGGGAGCCCCCTTTGATCTCTGCATGATTTTGCGCATTTTTTCAGTCATGCTGTAATTTGTTAAATGTGCGAATATAAAGGTTTTCAAGGCTGGCAATAATGATGATTCGATAAATACAAAGAAGTGTCCGTGACTATGTGGAGCTCACATTCTTGTCTTACATAATCATTGGTGTTTAGTTACATTGGAGTAATTGCATCACTATTCTTTCTTTTGAATGATTTTATGAATAGTTATAGAGGTGACTTGATTATAGTATCTTGTTGGTAGCGGTAAAACTATTTTGTTGTGTTTCATCGTGTTTTATTATTGGATCTTTTATGTGCTGTGTTTTAGCGCGGATGTCGAATTAACAAATTTGTTGACTGCACTCGGCGGCCTAATGCAACATTGTGGCAAGTCCTGGGATATAGTGTCGGATATTCTTATTACTGAGGTAGATTCATTCTTTTGTTATAATTACGCGCAGGTTATGCCGTCTTCGATACACTCATATTGAACCTTAACGTAAGCTAAGCTCCTGATATATGACCCTTATGCTAAGCCTAAGACTACTTCGTGGGGCTGCGGCCCACTTAACCAATTGAAACGCGCTTTTTAATCATAACGTTACGCCCCTCAGCGTGATTTGAGCCGTTACTTCCCTATTTTAATGCCGCTAGAAGTGATCTTTTAATAGTGTTTGGTATAACTATGAATTTGCGATATTTTGAATGGTTTATGACTGGTTATCTTTATCTAGCAAATTATTACTTAGAAATGGAAGTAAATGTACCCTGGATTGGCGCTATGATCCTTTGTTTGTGGAGTTTCTGCTATACGATAATCGAGAATTTTCATTTAGCTTCCGTCCGAAAATGGTCAATTTTAGAGATACAGTATAATTTTAGGACCATTCGACTCAGTTGTACTGGCGGTTCGAAAAATATGTAATTCGAGCACATTATCACAATTTTTTCGAACAGATTATAGCATTGTGACAGTTTCATTTTATTACAATTTATATTTTTTTTCTAATTCTCGCTCACACCGTTATTATCTTGAATGATTGAAAAATGTATTTTCGTTAAGAATTAATTTGTAATGTTTTAATGTAAAGCAAAATAGAATTTACCGCTACAAAAGGTGTATATTTGACCGAGTCGCTTGAAATGTTCTTAACACGTAACGTTATTTTAACGGTTTCGTTTCCAGGTTGCTAGCTATGCTACCGGTCGTGTGAAAATGGTTAAACAATGTACCTTAACTGCTGCATTGGACATTTTGGAAGCTCTTGTCTTGAACTGGTATGCATTTTGTTTATTTATCAATAGGTTGGCAGCTCTAAATTAATCGTAGTATTATCAGCTTATCTGGCTCACGGCGATCGACTTAAAGCATTACCATTACTGCTGAGATGGGTTTATTTTAAAATTGCAGGCGTCATAAAACGCTTCGTAACTGCTTACAGCACCCGCGATGCGTGCTGATTGCTCGAAACATATTATACCATAATTGTCCGTTGATGTTCTGTCGCTGCTTAAAAAAGTTCACTGGATGCTGACTGGAGACAGTTACTTTTGATGCGTACTGTAAGTTTATTGGTCAAAAATATGATCGTGGATAATTTTGTAAAACAAAATTAAGTGTAAAAAATGTCGTGATTTTATTAATTTTACTTCACATTATTTTTTGTTCGTCGTTTGTTGACATTACGTTATTTTATGCTCCAGATTCTTTCCTATCAATAGCTACATGAGGCCCTAGCCAATAATAGATAAAGTGTCATTCAAACTTTCCATTCAGAGGTGTGCATAATGATGACTAAAATAAATATTGTGACTCGTCTGTTAAATTATTACTATAAAATTCGCGGTTTATTATGTTTATTTGTTACGATACTTGATTTTAAACCAATAAACTATTATAAGAATGCAAATGGCTATGTTGGCTATGTAAACTATAATAATATTGTTATATACTTTGCAGCAACGAAAAATTACCTGTCGCTGAGCGTGAAATTCCAGTCGAGACTTTGATTCGTCATTTAGATAATTCCGACCATCAGGTGAAGCAAAACGCACTTGCACTGATTAATGCTTTGTTTTTGAAAGCGCCGGCGGAGCACAAAGATAATATGGCTGCGGTAAGGAAAATGAGCTTATACAATGTATATAATGTAATGACATTGTCGAATGGAAGTTGCCACAAGTGTAAAATGTTTGACCTTGTACAAACCGTAGCTGTTATAGGTATCGGTTATAATTTGAAGTTAAGGTTAGTTTTGTGTTCTTCCGTTATTTGCTCATGGAATCATGATTGCGTTTCGTTGTATCTTTTCGATATGTTTAGCCGAAGTTCTTTTCACAACCTGAATGTTTGTTATTCACATTTGCATGCTCATTTATAATTCAATGGATGTCCGCGCCGTGTGGATTTTTTTGTAAACCGGTTACCTTACATTCATAGTTAATTCGTTAGCAATTTTGTAAGAGCAGGACGATGCGAAACGACTTATAACTGACTAATTACACCTATATTCTTCAGGTGCAAGACATATAATTCTTGTCGAAACCTGTTTTAGTTCATTAGCAATTAACTAATTAGTTAAGCGTGTTTGCCTATTTTTAGCATTTTCAACCAAAAATTGCTTATTTTTCAATGAATAATTAGTATAAAGCTAGGTATTATTTTGGAGCGTATACTGCATCTCACCGTGCTGATTATGAATCTGGTTTTTATTACTATTCGAGGACGTTAAAAACACGCTAATTAGTTAATAAGCTAATTACTAATTATTTATTAATTATCTAATATTTTGAAAGTTTTCAAACTGCTCAGAAATGAAAAAAATGCACACGAGGGTATTCTATATCGCTAATCACGAATATGACATTGCTGAAGTTCTAAAACTTGGCCGTATATGCTAAGTAGTTATTTAGCTAATTAGTTAATATTATTCAAATTTTAAAATCACCACAAAATTGTTGATTTTTTTGTGCGTTTCTGTGCTGTTAATCTTGTACGTCTAATCCTTCGACGCTGGATGTTTCAGCAATGTAATATAATATATCAAAGCAAATTCGAATGTTTCGAAAACAAAATCTTAACTACATAGATATGTCAGTAAATCTACAATTTTATTTGTAACAATGGCACGGAAATTCTTAACAGATTTTTTGTGTTTTTTAGACTCTACATGAAGGTCATGTTTGCACGGCTTGATATTCTTATACCAACTCAGCATTATTATTATGCTTAAGGCATTAATTGGCCAATGTATTACTAATGCAATCAAAATTCGTTAAATTAATCGATTTTCGTTGAAACGAAAACGAGCGATATCGAACGCAACTTCATTAGATTTTTGAGCACGTAATACTGATTATAACTGTATTTATGTACAGCGACAAACACGACATCTCTTTAAGTATTTATCATTTTTCTATTGTTTCCTTGCAGCTTTTACGCGGGAATGCCGTTCGCGCGTCTCTGACGAACAGTGTGTTTGCTCGCAATATTTTCAACGCAGAAATGGAGCATCAGCTTTACGTATTACAAAGTTTACTTCTAAACATGCTCGATCAACGACGTCTTACGCCGGCGTCAACAGGCGAAGCTGTAAGTTCAATTTATGGAAAACAGTGTTTTCGATTAAAAGTTTAAGTTGCATTATCAACGAAACGATTTAATGTTTTAGGCCCAAATAATTACCTATGGAGATATGCTTGATCATGATGTCTGGCAGCCCACTATTTTAGTGCACTCCAGCCATCCCATGTTTTCGGCGCTTCCACCAGGTAAATATGATGCTATAATCATTGAGCGGAGCTCGGCGAAGCTGAGCGAAGCGTTTTTATTTTCTGTCTGGGAGTAAAAAGGTCGATGTCCGTCCGTTCGTTCGTTCGGTCCGACGGATTTCAAGAACCACTGAGCCGATTTAAAAAAACTTTTTTTTTGTTTGAAAGTCTATCATGTCAGAGTGTGCACCTAAAAAATTTTGAGTGGCTAATTAGTAATTAGCTAATTAGTTAAGCTTATGCAGCTAAAATAGAGAATTTTGCAATATTTGTGTTATTTATTGAAATAGAATCGTTTCGATCAAACCATTATAGGGTTTTTTGGGTCGAAGAATTCAAATATAATATTTTTACCAATGATAAAGCCCTATGCAATGTAGTTATTTGAAGAACATAAAATTGAGTACATACATTCGTAATGCCACAGCCCAAGCTCCGCTCACAAATGTAGTTCCACTACCGACTAGTCATAGTATTACTGAGTAACGCATGTATATGGGTCATTTCACGAAACCATGTACTTTTGAAACACCGCTTTTTCAAGCCAAAATGACACGTTTTCGAATGTACAGTGTCTAAAACCCTTCCGACGTAAAAAAACCCTGAATTTTTCGAATATCGATTTCTTTATGCAAAAACAGCTACCTAAAACCCGCTACAGGGGCCGCAAATGGTTCCCTGGGGGTCAAATTTTAATCCGAAATAAGTAATTATTCTGTAAGCTGACGCAATGATACTTGAACCATAGTCTGTTTGTATGTAAGTCGGACCAAGCCATTTGGAGGACTTGCGACATAAAATTGGTGCCACTAGGGCCCTTTTGGAATTAAAAATCGAACAATTTAGAATAAGCCTGTCGCTGAAGTTTTTCTAGCGCAACAGAGACAGCACCTACAGATACTATTTTATGCATACAAACCAACCATGAGTAGTGGATGTCCGAAAAAAATTTCAGGCAGATCCATAGGCCTTGCAAATATTGGCACCCCGAAAGGTTAAGTCGGTGGGGCTACACCTCAGGTCGGGGGGGGGCTACACCTTCCTACAACATACAACGCGTGAAACGTTAGCTACTTCCAAAGATTCTAGATATGGTTTAACACGCTGCTGGTGTAAAACAAACACAATTGATCTATGATTAGCATACGTGTAGGTGATTATACGATGGGCAATGTTCGCAATAGATGTGATGGCAGGCAAAAGGGTTATCTAGCTGCCCAGTTAACGGCACGGCCCCATATCATGGTGCAATGATGATAAACTTGTATACTAATATGGTTCTTGCGACCTTCGATTTCGTTTACTATACATGCGGGCAGGGGGATGGTCTAATGGTCGGGGGCTACATTTTCATTAAAAATTTTTAATACATGTGTTGATTCTTGTGGGGCGTTACTATGTTTCCATTCGGCCTATTGTAAAACTGTAATCTAGATTTGGATTTTTTAGCCTTAATTTTCGTAAGGTCGGAGGAGCTACATTTTGCATACCCCATTTTTGGGCAGTTTGTGACCTTCGACCTCATTATCAAACAACACATGGACAGACGCTGACATTCTTTTTTCAATAAAACCTGTACTGATTATGATTATCGTTATATAGCATTTTTGGCGCTAGTGCACTTTGAGGTTATTTACTATGGTATGCAAAATGCCAGATGTGACCTAGGTCGGTGGGGGCTACAAGTCACGAAAAAAAATTTTCGGAAGCTTGACATCAGCTTCAGTGTCGATGCTTACTCCCAAGTTTTTGCGGAAAAATTTGCAAATACCAAAGGATCGCAGGGAGATAAAAACACACATATGTATCACGTTCTAGCGATACAGCGAACGTTTATATTGGGGCACGTGTCTTTGGCTTCATTTGGCCAATCCAGTTTGTGGGCCTCTGGCTCCTGCTATGTTAGGGGCACAGAGGTCCACTGTACCTTATTGTGACCGTCGGAACGGCTATTTCTACA
Source organism: Trileptium ribeirensis (assembly GCA_030248225.1). Taxonomy (NCBI): domain Eukaryota; kingdom Metazoa; phylum Nematoda; class Enoplea; order Enoplida; family Thoracostomopsidae; genus Trileptium; species Trileptium ribeirensis. The sequence goes on from JASANE010012406.1 coordinate 29,870, forward strand.
CCTCACAGCGACTTTAAATTTCCTTCCAAAAGACTGATGGTATGGGCCAAAAAGTGCCGATGTAGCCTCCCCCCCCGACCAAAATGACATGGTTTCGTGAAATGACCCATACCTATAAGGTTTATCCTTCGCACGGGCGACTTATTTTGCTGACTACCATGTGTTGTAATTGAATCAACATAACGGCTTTTTCCTGAAATAATGTAAAGTGGTTGCATCGAACCAATATTCAGCTAAACAACACAGTAATCGAAACGTGGAGAGCCTCTGCTACCTGGGTAGCGTCTTAACTGGCTCGTGCGAACTGGAGATATCCAACCGTGTCAATTGGGCAAAGAGCGAGCTTGGAGCGGTGCGTCTGCTTTGGAGATCAGGCGTCAACAACAACAAAAACCGTCTACAATGTTGCAATTCCAACCGTCCAGTGTTGCTCGAGCGGAAGGTGGCCTGTTAATAACATCCATCCGCTAGACATTTTCGAGAACTTTTGTCGCCGGCGCATCCGTGGCTTGTCAAATTTTAACCAGAGCACTAACGCTGAGCTGCGTCGAAAGACTGTCCATAATGCCCAGTTATGTGACAGACTTAAGCAAGATCGTCTTCACTTACTCGTCCACGTTATACGTATGGACTACCAGCAAATTTCACACCAACTGGTCACCACAGCTCCCCCACCGCATGGAATCTCCCTCAATGCAGAGAGTCCGAAACGTGGCGACGGCAAGTTATGAAAGACTGTTAACCGCTCTTCTGCCATGTCCCGTATCAGCGATGGCGCCGAGACTCCACACCACAGATCGCAATAACAGCAGCCAGCAGAGATGCATGGTGACGTCTTGTCACCATTGAAGCGCCTTGCGACTGCAGGATGAGGTAATGAGACTTATACATCGCTATCTATGAATAAAACTCTGGATGAATTGACTGTGCTAATATAAGTGTTGTAAACTCTGTTGCGTGTATGTGCGCTTATCGAGGCGTTTTGGCTTGCAAACATGTCGGTTTAAAATTTTCAGTGATTTGGGATAATAATTTTGTTCTGTAGTTTACTATAACAATATAATAGTAATATGCATATTAGATATATAATGTTACTATTATATCGTACAGGGATATTACATGCCAAATTCATTTAATCATAAAATGGATCGCTGTCGTTCCTGGCTATGGCCAACCGTAGCAGTACAAAAATTTACTGATTGTTGAGGTGGATTGATAATCTATTGACGATATATTTGTATTAAAAACTAGTGTACCGGGACTTTGCGATAGTCATTATATTTTAAGACTTGTATGGAGAAAATAAATGAACTCCGACGAATAGCGTTCGAGACATCTCCAGAACCAATGTCACCTACCACTGTGCGTAAATTGCAGCCTGCTCATGCGAAAGAATACAAGAAACTTGGGTTTAAAGTAAGTAATTTCGCGATTGTTTTTGTACTTGAGTGTCGATTACTAGTGACAGTAGCTGTACCGAACTAGGCTTTCTAGCAGCCTACTATTGTGCTATTGTTTCACTCGCCGCAGTCGTTTTTGACCAGTTGAATGAAATGCAGTGTAATAATGTTGTTTTATTATTTAACTGTTTCGTTTTAAAATGACAGTCAGTAATTTGTCCCAGTTTAAATGCGTAGCGAATTGCTTGCTGAGTTTATCATGAGGCGTGCGTATGCACGTGCGTTGTTAACGAACTCAGCAACAACTCCTAAATAGCATATTATTGGCTAGTGTGCGAAGCATGGCGCCAAGTAATCCCGGTTCGGTCCGCCTTTGCGGCAGAATTTTGTTTATGACTGTGCGAAATGCACTTTTCTTTCAAGAAAGAGGGGTTCAAGGTTTCATGGCATAAAGAAGCGAACATTTCCGTGCTGGTATTTTCAACTAAAATATTATAAATTCTGTATCAGTTATTATTTTAATTTGTGTGACTTAACGCGAACGGGAGCTTGTGCAACTCATCCTTACGAACAATGTACGTGTGTCTATTACATCAATAATATCGTTATATTATAATCTTTTTCGCTATTTTTCTCTGACTTGGTTTGCTCATCTATTTTGCAGTATGAATTTAGTGTTACCAAACATTAATTTAACCTTTATAATTTTAAATGATTTGATATTTCGAATAAGTTATTTTGTTAATGTCGTAACAATGTTAATATAAGTTTTAGGTTAGTCAGTATAATTAAAAATTAATACTATTTTGTAGAAGACTATGACCCTCGGTTATACTCTTATAGTTACCCTTATACGGTGATGTGGTCGTTTTTGGCTTACCTGCCAAGGATTCCAGGGGGTACCACCAAGCCTCGTTGGGGAGGTATAGACCTATCTGCTCAAGATTCTTTGGGGGTAGCAGCTGCCAGGTCGCCAACAACCGATCAGATTAAAACACAATAGAAGTCTTCGGGGATCGCTCCTCCTGCTCAAATCTCACTGGCTGTTCGTAACTTGACAGCTGCTACCCCTCAAGGAACCATGACGGGGTTGGCCGATAAACCCTGGTAGGCTTGGGGGTGGGAAGGGTAAGCTGAAAAGCGACAACATGATCGGATAATGGAAACTATATGAGTATGACATAGTGTCATACTCTTCTGCAAAACTTTATCATGAAGTCTTGGTGTAACCGCTTAGTCTACTTTTTGGTAGACGGGTGTCATGTGTTATATAAAGGAGATGCTAAAACGATGTTTCCGCATTCTAATATTTTGGAATAACTAGAAAAATCTATTTTTTCGGTTATAAATGAATTGCTACAATTAGTCCTAATAGCAACCTTACGGCATGGGATACTAATCGCTGCCGAACGAATTGGCCAAAAACCATAAACTTTTGTCATCAGTCGGGATTAGCGCACGTATTTGCCCATTAAATAGTGCGTGCACAGTAATTTACAGACAGAGGTAAAAGCAAACTGTCCGCGAAAACTTCGTGAATAGTTAGGGAATATGATTTGAGTAAAGTTGCTTTTATTCCTTTTAGTAACTGTAGCAAAAAATTACTTCAATCAAACATTTTATCACAATTAAGGTATGTAAGCTATACTCAGTTTCAAATGGCTATACCGATACAGTTTAAAAATATTAATGGCAATAATATTAGTTCCTTAGGTAGCGATAACAGGAAACATTTATATTTTTAAGTGGAAATTATGTAGTCAGAGTTTGACAATGAAGGGATTACGCTTCAGAGCAGAGAGGTGCCCGATGCGATTCACAATTGGTGAAACAGTGGCCTACCACTTCCCACTATTGCGGAAACTTTTTGTAACGAAGCTTTAGGTTATAGTCAAGCGGTTTAATAACTCGACGTACTTCTGTCTGTTTTCAGCATCCGAATAGTCCGGTTGAAGACTTCGAAGAGGTGCCGCCGGGATTACTTGCACTGGATTGTATGTTATATTTCGCCCAGCACTGTACTGAAGCATATACACGTGTTAGTTCGTTGTTTCAGTACGTCAGTATGGCCTGTCCACCACCTGCCGAAAAGTGGATGAATGAATCTTGTTGACGACTCATATAATTTTTCTGCTTTTAGAGACCGGGAGCTTACTATTTGTTTTCATTGCTGCTACATAAACAATAGTATATAACAACACTACGTTCTTTCAATAACTAAATATGCAATTTTTAAATATTTTTCGTGATATTCACAAGGACACAACTTTTACCAGAAAGTTCAAAGAACGGCACTAGTCCAATTTTTGAAAACAACGCCAAATTTTCTAGAAAAGTTGAGATTTAGCCAAATTTAAGGAGTATTTTGCTCTCAAATATTCATTAAATTTGGTGAATTTAAGCGTACGTATTAATTCTTATCAATTTGACAGAATTGCATAGAATTATAGTCGTTCTCGATATAACGAAAGCGGAAGCTAATTTTAATATTGAATTTTTGAGATCTATCTGGAGTAGGAAGAACGATTTCTTACGTACGTGTAAGAAAATGGTTTTCATAAAACCTTACTAAAATTTCAGTTTAAAACATTTCGTTTTACTGTATGGTGACTGCATTTTGTCTTACAAATTTATTCACACTCACGCCATAGGTGTCGAATATCCTTCGGTTTAAAAGGAGGTAGATGGTGTCGGCAGGGCGGGAGTAGATTTTGTAATTTTCAGGAGCTTATAATTTTTTTAAATTTCGCTAAAATTTTTACCAATTTCTGTCAAATTTATCCAATTTTTGCTAAAATTTTCACCAACTTCGCCAATTTTTGCCAAGTTTGGCCACAATTCCCAAAATTTTTGGCCATGCTCTCTGAAAGTTTTTCACCTTTGGCGAGGGGCGGGCGGGATGTTGCCTGAGCGTTCCTGGGAGTATATTTCGCTTGAAGTCCGACATTTATGAGTGGGTAACCGATACCTATGACTTACACGCCTGGCCTGTCCACAGCCTTCCGAAAAGTGGGGGGGGGAAAACTTCGGGGTGCCCCCATGTTCATTCTCGGGGGAAATTTTAAAGTGGGGGGATAAATTTTGCTTAAAAATACAAAATATTTCCATATTTTCATGCATTTTTACTACTGTGAACGTACTTTCAAGCTAAAAACAATATTTTAGCATTATAAATAGTGGTAATTAATGTTTAAAAAACAATTTGCATTGTATTATTAACATTGTAATACAACGACAACTTTGAAGGCTTTGATAGCAACAAAAATGAGGTGATATTGTTTATAGTGGCATCGCCAGAATTGGGCAGTGTAAATACTTCTGTCACTAAACGTGACAGAATTTGTCAGGGCTCTCCATTCGCGGACAATTTTTCAGGGACATGAGCAGGGGCCCCTAGTGTCAAATCAGAAGGCGCCCGATTTTGCCAGAGGGCACGAAATGAGGACACCCCAGGTTTAACCCTGGCCTGTTCACAGTTGGAGAGATCCTACTTTCCAAATCTATTATATTAGTGAGATTTCCCGCCTTGCCAGTCGGCCGAAACCCCATGTTCAACTAAATCCAAAAATTTTTTTGTTTAAATTGATTTTGTCTCTATACTAAATGATTTTTAAACATTTCTAATGGTAAAATGTGGTTTTATAGCCTGAAAATACTTGTACGACAGTAAAAGTACACGAACAATATGGAAATATCTAAGCAAATTTTATCTCCCCACTTTGAAATTTGCCCCCGAGAATTAACATGTTCTCGATGTTCTCATCCCCCATATTTCGGAGGGCTGTGAATGGGCCAATAATTAGCGCTCCAAAATTTCCGAATTCTCAAAATTTTTTTTCTTGCAAAGGTAAAAAACTGTTCTGAAACGATAGCAAAACGCTTCTGATAGAAGTAAAAAGCTATTTATAGACATATTTGGACAAATTAATGGGATTTTGGGATTTTGAGCTTCAGTGTGGATTTTCAATTAAAATTTTGGTGATTTTTCAGAACGTAGTGGAGATTGTTTGTTACAGGGGTGACATCTTTTAAATTCCGTCTCTGTGTGTGTGATCAGAATTAACACGGGAACGACGTGACCGATTGTCATAATCTTGGGTTCATTCGAAGCGGCATAGTTGATTTACCGCGTGCATTCCCGAGCGTTTTTAATTTTGGGATATTCTTCCGGGGTCAGGGGTCAAAAATGGGTTTTTTACCACATTTTACCCCATTTTAATACCCTTTGAGGAAGCAAGGTTATTTTTATCTTAACTTTGAATTTTTTTCCGGTTCATACTAAAATGATAGATGCGCCTTTTTTGTTTTTCAATTAAGGCTCCGGTTCTGTCGTTATGGTGTTTGAGGTATGACACGCTCGTTGTTCCTCTACCCAAAATTCGACAATTTGTTCTGACGTCCTAGGCGGCTGAAAAAGTTTCATTTGGGGGTTTTCGTGCATGGGACACTCATTGCTGGTGTTGGTTTTGTTCTAAATTGTGCGGTATTGCATATCGACGTATGCTATCAAGAACTGATTGGCTGCGCATGCAAAAGGCGTAGGTGTACCTATGCTCCACCACGTTTTTCAATCTCGATAGAGTTACTAGTTTATGTCAGTTGGGTGTGCTTTTATTCCGGGAAATAAAAAAATGACAAGGTTCAATGAACCATTTGAGGCCCAGGCACCTAACTGAAGTGAGACACCTGTTTTGTCAGGGTATCTCATCACCAACTGTCATTTGGAAAACTAAACTCATTTGCTAAAGAAATTATTAACAATTCAATTAATAATAAATTGTTTAGATTAACAAGATCCTTCGCGAAGTTTTTGTTTTGAATACAGTATTTACCCTTTAAGAATAATTATTTTATGATTATATGCTTGCTTTTCGGATTTTATCAGTATGGCGGCAGTTGTCAGTAATAAATACAAACATGTATATGATTTCTTCTGGTAATATTATATTTTAGTTGGTGCTAGAAAATTCCTGCCGTTCTGATCATCATGAATGTCTATTCGCTCAAACTGCCGTAAAATTGACATCGTTATGTGCCGACATACTACACATTGGAGAACCGCGTAATGTTTTAAAATTAATATTTTATATTAAAAATTATTACACATTTATTAAAAATTATTACACATTACACATTTATTGTGTCTGAGATAATTAAATCTACATTTTTTCTTTCGCTTTCCTGGGTGAAACGAGTAGATCATTGTGTAGAAACTTGGGACAGCTGCAGTTTCACTTTTAAGTGTAATGGACGCTTCGGACTGCCTTGCATCGGCGATATGTTAACGTTTTTTCCCTCTATTTGGTGGGTTAGACTTCGGCACCAGTTTGGTTACATTTAAAACTTGGAAACATTAAATTTCAATATATCTGAATCCATGTAGTTGTCTTCGCTAGACAGCTATGGTTTTAAAATCATGCTTTCAGAGTTTACTTAAATCATTTGCAATTTTTCGTAGTCTGGCTTCTCTTGTGCTCTATTGCTGTTTTATATAAATATTGTGTTGTCTAACATAATCCAATATTTTTGTTATACTACTTGTGTTATTACATATTATACACGCTGCAGCCGCACAATAATTTCAATAGTTTTGCAGTAATTTTGGTGAACAGTATTCTAATTGAAACGGAACGACCGAAGCGAACGGAGTTTACACTGAGAGCGCTAGGGGGAATCATGCTCTTTCTATCATTCATAACTCATGTTTGAATTCATCGATTTCGGTAATTTTTCTTATTTGATAGTAAAGTTGAAGAGGATGTGCCATTCAATTGAACGCAAACAGGTTCTACCCCATTTGCGAAATCAAAATGGAAAAAGGGTTTATAGGGTTGTTTGCCAAATTTGGCCATACGGGTACCAGTGTTTTGCAGCCTATATGTCGCGACGCAAGCTTCGCATTGAAATATGTAGACCGCCATGCAGAATCAGCTCATCGAAATCTACAATTTCTCGAATTTTTTGTGGGAACACTCTCTGCACCGCTGTGGGCCGAATATAGTTCGTCCACACTTTTCTAGAAACAACGATTTTTCAATTTTCGGTAGGTTAATGCTTGTTTTTACATTGTAACAGTGAGTGCCTATTATGGTAATGCAATGATTTGATTATATAGAGTCCAGTATTCATTTCATGCCTTTTTATGGGGTTTCAATGCGTTTAATATCAATGAACACTATTTCCATTTTATAGTCTGTCATCGCGTTTGGTTACGTAATGTGGACATATCAGCAAGAATAATTGTCTATATAGGTTTTCTGGTAGGCTGAATACGATAGTTTGGTTATCTTGAGTCCAGCACAAATATTTGATGCGTTGTCAGTGTTGTTTTTAATGGGTTTAGGGTTGGCGCGGGTGTAGCATTTTTAGTGGGTTCCGAGTTCAAGAGGTCTTAGGGTGGTTTATACATCAAAAACATCCTGTTACATGTGATTAAACAAAATGATAAGAATGAGACCGTGCTCGCTCCGTTTCAGCTTCGCTTTCGAGTTGCTTGTAATATTCTGGTACTGATATGCCGACCTGGATAAGCAGGTGTTACACAGTTAATTACTCACAATAATAACGAATAATGTTTGAAATATAACATTAATTTCCAAGAATTTTTACTCACACGTCCAATGTACTGTTAATATTGTCAATTGCGTTTTACAATAACTATCAAGAATTTCAGCGTAATTGTCCCATTGTACTCTTATTATATGTCTTTCCTTTGTTGTTCTGGTTATTGTAATACGCTTCCTCGTTATTTCTGAACTACGGATTTAATGTAGATTGTGAACTTGTAGTAAAGAAAAATGCATTAGCGGTATTTACTATGGCTGCTGTTCTAAACTATGCTTTTATCTGTATCGTAAAATCAAAATTATTGATGTAATGTTATTATTATTTTAGCTTCGGAAACCGAACAGGCATACTATGAAATGCTTTTCAAACACGAAACACCATTCCATGAATTTTTTTGCTGTTGTATTACGCTGTTGAATAAAACTTGGCGTGAAATGCACGCGACTGCCGCAGACATTGACAAGGTATTACTATTATACTTTTAGCAAAACCTGTGTTGGCATCTACCGCATGTTTTTTCAAAAATATCTCCTGGACTTTGAATATTTACTTCGATCAGTGTGATTATCCCACGTTTTTCAAATATGGGTCTATAAAGATTTTTTAGCAATGTGACTGTCGCGCGTTTTTCAAAAATATCTCTAGGATTTGAGTGCTTTGTTCGAGCAGTGCTTACTATTGCTTGCTGTTTTCAGTAATAGTCCTAGACTCTGAATATCGTGCAAGACCTTTGAGTTACTGAAGTTTGTTTAATTGTTTTGAGTGTGAGGCATAACTGCATAAATCTATAATTTATCATAAATTTATGCAGCATACGAGCATTCTTAAAATGTTTTGTATTAAAAATAGCTATTTTCGTCATGAGTCTAGATGTGGTTATGTGAACCACTGTATAGAGTGAAGTATGCCTACAATTGAGATAATAATGTTTCCTTATGATTTAATAAGCACATCTTGCAGTAGACCGGCATGGTATTCTCTAGGTGTTGCAACGTTTGTGTATTTCACTGTATAATACTGTGTTTAAATTAAAAGAGCGGTGAAGCGAACGTATGGAATTCACATATTCTTGCCTAAAAATACTACGTTATGTTTGTAACATAAATTTTGAACTTACAATGCCAACCCTTAATTACTCAAGCAAGAATTTTTTACTTTCTAAGGTAATGAGCGTTGTGAAAGATCAGATTATTCGAAGCTTGGCGCCACGACAGCGACGCGAAAATGGTCCGAACGAACGTCCGAAAACATTCGAACAATTTCAAGCTCAACTTAACAAATTTCCATACAATGAAATTCAAAATTTGTGGCAACAAGAGCGTTCGATCCGTGAAAAGGAAGAATTTAAAGCTGTGCCAATTTTGTAAGCATTCGAGAAAATTAGGTCTAATAGCACTTATGGTATCGATGTATCTAACATTAGAAAGATTAATGCTATGGTTTAAAATTAAAGCCTTTCAGCAAGGTGACGGCAGTAGTAGCTTGCGTAAAGTTGCGGCGACGGAATAGCGAAATTTGGGCACAGTATGTTTTATTTATTGATGATTTCCATAATACTAGCTTCTCAATAGGCCTTTCTCGGCAGTGGGGTGGGGTAGCTCGCTCTGAAAGCCCCCTGGCCGGGAATCTTCAGGTTTGGTGGGATAAAAAGAAAAATTGGAAAAAATTGTACTATAATATGCTATATTGCGGTAACTTTTATGGAATAATATGGCAAGCTGGCCTTAAATATCGGTAAATCAAAAAATATATAAGGTTAAGATTATTCTAGTCTCAAAATATACTGTTGAATTAACAAATAGACTGTCATTTGCAGCCCCAGTAATATAATTTCAGAATTACAAGAGCCAACACAAAATACCTTGTGTAACGGAACGACCCGGGCGCAACTGTGCGAGTAGGAGAGTCAGGCCCCCTAGTAGGGAGAATCCAGCTATATTGTTTGATATTTTACTTTAGCTTCCGAGATATGATTTGGCACTTCAGCTGATACTTAATGTGTTAATTAGCATTTTTTAAGAAATTCGATTCAGATTCAATATTTCCATTGGTTGGACTGTAACTGTTTTCAGCGAAAAACATTCAGTAGATTATGCATACTGTGCTTACATTTTGAACATCGAACAGAAACTACGCAAATTTTTATCTGCTTACCTGCTCAAGAAATATTGGTTCAATACCTTCTTTAATGAATTTAACGCATTAAAAATTGAAATTTGTGGAATACCAGTTGAGCGACCGGTAATCGTTGCTCGCGGTTGCAGTTTAAGCTACAGAAGCAGTGCCAATAAAGCTTTACATAAATTTACTTTGCAAAAATCGAGATTTGCGTTCAAGGGCAGTTTTGCGACGAATTCTTGCATCACTAATATCTTTAATGCTTAATAAGACCCGAATAAATGCTAACGATTCTTATAATCAAATTAGGATGCATGTCTTCTCAATGATTAACATATAGTTTTTAGTAAAAGCACACATAATTAACATAGTACAGTAAGTACCTATGTACATAATGTTTGCGCAGTAGCGATCACAACAATGCATAAAGTGGAGCTGATGTGCAATGGTTATGAGTTGAGCAACTATTTTTATTTTATCATTATTTTAGGTTTCCTAGATTTTTTCATTTGAAACAATATTTTAGAGAACTGAAGAAACGATTAGAGCCTGAAATAGTCCAGCTGATTCGAGTTAATCGCCTCAATACATTAAAGATGGGCAAAGTATTTGCAAAATACGGAAGAGGCGCTCGTGGAACTCGTGAAAAGGGTATGCTTATTTGTATAGCTTATGGTATTCCAGCTAGTATACAGCAGGTACCTGCCAGAAATGACTATCATGTTCCGAACAAACACAACCATGTTCTGAATAACATTAAAGTTTTTTAGTTTTTGTATTATTTGTAGTTATGTTTATTTGAAAGTTTGTCGAACACATTCATCAAAATCTTCAAACACAATTCGAACAAGAATATAGTTTTAAACCGAGCATCTAACAAGACCCATGTATAAGTCAAACAAAATAGTGGTTATTCGTGGCAAGAACTGTAAATTCACATTGTAATTATATTATATTCATTAAGTTTGCCTAGAAATTAGTATCGACATTAGACTCTTCATGGGCTTTGCTTTCAGACATGATTTCCTCTATAATAATAAATGATGAATAAACGTCGCGTAAGCAACAGTTATCTTCGGTGAGTAGTACTATCGAAAACTGCCTGTATGTGTAGTCATGTTTGTAACAAGTATTGTGGTAGCGATCATAGGCAAACTGTTTTTTTTATATTTCTATTAAAATACCGAGGCTTTTCCATTTGCTGGAAATTTTGCCAGGCAACATCAATTAGGGGTCCACAGGTTGAACTGGAGGCGCCTCCGGTTTCGAAATCGAAGAAGAATTTTCAGAATTAAATATGTGTTTAAAAACCGCTAAAATTTTTAATAAACGGTCTCGAAAACGACTCAAAAAATTTGAAATTAAAATCAACTTTTCTTCTAATCTTTTGAATAAATTAAGCAAATTCTTAATTTGAGAATGGGAGTTTTGTAAAAATTTTGTGAAGTTTTATGCCAACTTGAATATACATTCCGTAGGAAGAAAAAATTCTGCCGGGGCTCCACTCACCAGGGGGCACCAAAATAAGCCAAGCCCTTCACCTGGTGAAGCTAGTCAACTACGTGCGACAACTTGTTTCTGTGAACAAGAGTTTGTTTTCCCGGATAGACAACTAGTATCTCGCAAGCGAGAGTGAAACGGCGTGAGCGTGGTGTCATCAAGGGCTCATGTTGCGTAAATACTTGTAAGAGGCTTTGTGTTTACATTGTGGAGTGGTAGCGAATGCGAACAAAGAAAACGAACGAATGATTTATTTCAGTTATGTTACTGTTATATATACACAAGGTTAATTTGCATATACACAGGAGAGTAATTAGCATAAATGTTGTGGCGGACTGTTTTGTCCGGATAAAATCATGCTTCTGACTTCGCGGTCGCCATAAGTTTATATACTACACGAAAACCTCTGCAACACTGATCCTTTTGAAAACCCTAAAACCCCACCGACCCTAGACCCATCGAAAACAACTGAGAATTCGTGAAGTATTCGTGCTAGTCTCTAGATAACCAAATCATCGTAACCCGTGTAGCGAAAACGCTATTCATAGAACAGTCAATTCTTCATACCTTGTATGCAATATATAACCCAGATAATGAAAATTGAAGAAAGACTACACAATTCTGGCGATCGGATTCATTGACCCTAAACTCATCGCAAAAATCTAAAAAGGCATGAAATATTCATGCTGGACTCTAAATAGCAGAGCCTTCGAATTCAGCGTCCCAAAAAATTTATACAGAGTAGTCTCGGTGCCCTTCACGCAATACATGACCAGGAAATGAAAACTCGACATCTTTTGGATATCGGGTTCGTCGACCGTAAAACCCTTGAAACCGCATGAAAAAGGTATAACATAGACAAGTTGTGCTCCAGATAGAAAAACCATCGTATCCAGCATGCTTGTTAACCTAATATACACTATTGTAAGGTAAAACAAGCAATAACATGCCGAAAATTTAATTATCGCTTTTTCTGGCGAATGGTCCACGCACCATGTTCGGCTAAATAGCGGCCCAGGAAGTGGTTCCACAAAAAAATCGTGGCTAGCCAAGTTGTATTTCTCGATGAGCTGATTCGGCTTAAGCGATGCCTATGTCGCTAGATATGGGCTGCGAAAAACCGTCACCCGTATAGACAGATTTGGCAAAGAACCCTTAAAACTGTTTTTCGCCATTTTGACCTTGAAGATGGTGCCGGTGTTGTTCGCGTTGAACTAAGGGACACATGCTCATCCTTTTTGCTATCGAATAAAAATGTTACGGAACCGATCACCCCGAAGATGAGTTATGAATGGCAAAAACAGACAAAAAAGACATTTTCACGATATTTCCTCCTAGCGTCCTCAGTGGAAACTCCACTCGTTTCGCTCTCTACCTATCAACAACTGGTTAAATAGTCAAACATCCATAGACGACTTCACACCATTGAACGAAACCTTGATTTGATTTAGTACAGTTCCAGGCACGACCTTCATGACGCCGGCTTATGAGTAGGCATTTGCAAAATTGTGTATTTCGAGACTCACTATCGTCTTCTAACATGTACGTTGTTCGATAATAACGATTTCGTTGGTTTCAACGGTTTTGCTAAGCATTTGATAAATATGGGCAAATCCATTGATAACATTGGTTGCAAAATAGTAAGTTACATTCCCTTAATAAATCTGGATTAAAATTGTAGGAAAATCCCTACTTATTTAACCAGAATCTATATAATAGCGTTGTCTTAGCAATGTTTAGGCATGTTGCGTATATTGTATAATAGCATAAAATTTAGGAAAATTTTGGTTTTGGAAGCTGTCGCCGAGCTCTAAGACGTTTTATTACGACGATTGTGATGAAAAAGCAATGCCCAAAGTTGAAACACTTAAAAATAGCGGTAGGTCTTTGATATACAGCTTTCATTCTTTATAAGCACAAAATGTAGCTTTCATACCTTGCAATTATAATAGTAAAAAATTTTGCCTGAGCCAATGTATAAAGGAAACAATATTTCTGGTTCACAACGTGATTTTATCGGGCCGGGCCGGGCGTTTCGTAGTCAAAAATACTTATCGGGATTTTTCAGTTGATCTTTGAACAACAAATAGCCCACCTTGATAATCTATGCCCTGGCGAATCATGCTTAAGCTACGTTCCATAACATTTAAATGTGGGCTCATTTTATATTGAAATTGGTAATTACGCAGAGTACAACCTTGTTTGTAGCTCTGCTAAGCTTAAAAAATACGGCAAACGTAATAGCTAATCATCGGTGCACGAGATCTGTCTGCTTAGGAGATGGGGTAGATGGTTCCGGTTGGGTTCACAACGTGATTTTATCGGGCCGGGCCGGGCGTTTCGTAGTCAAAAAATACCTATCGGGATTTTTCAGTTGATCTTTGAACAACAAATAGCCCACCTTGATAATCTATGCCCTGGCCAATCACGCTTAAGCTACGTTCCATAACATTTAAATGTGGGCTCATTTTATATTGAAATTGGTAATTCCGCAGAGTACAACCTTGTTTATAGCTCTGCTAAGCTTAAAAATACGGCAAACGTAATAGCTAATCATCGGTGCACGAGATCTGTCGGCTTAGGAGATGAGGTAGATGGTTCCGGTTGGGGTGGGGGGCAGTTAGGAGGGGTAAATTGTCGAAAATTTTAGGAACTCATAATTTTTCCATATTTTTACTCAAATTTCCCCAATTTTTGCTAACTTTAAGACATGCGACTATTTGCCAAATTTCTCAAAAAAAATTCCGCGCAGCTTAGACGGGTGTATGATTGGGGTGATGGTCGAAGCCTTAGGCGCTAACGCCCTACCCCAGTTTTCTATGCGCAGTTATGACCTAATGGTACATGTCTTATTTATATGATATATGTTTGGCCAGAGCACAACCGTTCGCATGCCTGTAAACGAAGGCATAATTTGGACTAATATTGGTATCAAAGTGGATATTAGTACTTTGTATTCCAATATAATTCCTTAGGGCTTTCCCACGGAGGGGGCATGTATTTCCGCCTCCTAAAATTGCTTCGGTTCAGCTCTTCAAATATTTTTAACTTCCCACAATTGTTCAGCCACTCCCCATCTCAAATATTTTTCTACACAACTAAAAAGTAGGACAGTTTCTCTCTGCGAGCTAAAACACATGCTAATTTTTCCTCTATGAATTAAAAAATCTGAATACCATAATTGGCATCAATCGGTGGGGTTTCACTATAGAATATGCATTGTCAGAGCGCAGTATAACGTATTGGAGATTGTGTGTTGCACGAGTGAAATCTTTTAAATTCCGCCTGTGTGTGATTTTGTGAGTGATCGGCCATAACTTGGGAACGACTTAAGTGATTGGCATAATCTAGGGTTCATTCCCACCGGCATAGTTGATTCCCCCAGCGTTTTTTGATTTGAGTTTTGGTTCCGAGGTCAGAGATCAAAGTGAGGGTTTTTACCCCATTTTAGTAATCTTCACGGAAGCAAGGTTATTTTTATCTTAACTTTTGAATTTTTTCTCTGGTTGCTTTTATTTCGTAGTAAAATGATAAATGCTGATGCCTCTTTTTGTTTTTCGATTAAGGCTCGCTTCTGTATGTATAGGGTTTGACGTATGGCACCTTCGTGTTTCCTGCACCCAAAATTCGAAAATTTGTGCTGACGCCCTGGGCGGCATATAAGTTTTATGTTGGGGTTTTCGGGCATGGGAAACTCATTGCCGGTGCTGGATTTGCTCTGCGGCCCATAGTTCTGGGTACGCTGGTTTGGCGCCCCATGGTTCGTCGATCCAAAATTTGATAATTTTATCGTGACGTCCTGGGGGAATTGTGGCTGATACCTTGCACTTGGGGTTTTCGGGCATGAAAAACTCATGACCGGTGTTAGTTTTGTTTTATGTCTCATGGTTCTGGTTCTGTTGGTATGGGTTTGTGTGGAAGTATGGCACTCTCGCAGTTCCTCGACCCAAAGTTCGAAATTTTATTCTGACGCTCTGGAAGCCTGAAAAGTTTCACTCGGGTGATTTCGTGCATGACAAACTCATTGCCAGGGTTCTAAGAACTAAGTAGTGTGATTGAACTTGTGCAGTATTGTGTGATATCCACAAATAGCATAACGACGTGTCCTATAGAGAGCGGATTGGCTGTGCACGCAAAAGGCGTAGGTGTACCTAATCTTCATTATGCCCTGCAATCTCGATAGAGTTAGTAGTTGTATGCGGTGAAGCAACTACTGACGGAGAAACCATCTGGCCTAGGAGAAACCGAATTTGTCGCCCCCCTCCCCTGGCACCCTCAGCGTCATGTGAGCCTTGAGTTTGGTTCAGTACGCACAAAAATTGGTTGTCGTTTTTCGAACAAGCTAGCAACGAGCGAGCAATGGTCATTTATGATTGTTTACGAGCAATTTATGCATAAACACAATAACTGTCGAACCCAACTGCGAAAATTAAGCACGATCATTGTCCTATTCTCAAGCTATAGGCGTTACAATAAAATTCACCAAATTTCTATTTTGATTAGTGAAATAGTCAGGAGGAGTGGATACTAAAAATGTTGATCACCGCAATGTTACAACTCGCATTTAGTATACTTTAAAACAATAAAAATTTTGCTAATGTTTTTAAGAAAACGTGCATTTATGAGATATAAATATCTTCGTATGCTATAGTAAAATAGACATTTTATTTTTTTGCTGTCTTCTAGTTGCTGTATCGGATCTTCTGGATATCCTAATCGGCAAAGATTGTCCTCTTATGAAAGATCCCAAGAACAAAAATCTCGTCAAAACCAGCGCTAATTTAGCGTTTTGCTTGCGAACTGAAAATCCAGAATCGGAGTTTAATTTCGTTGCCGATAATCCTACTACAGTAAGTTTGATTATATTGACGTTAGACTGATGTTAGAACTTTCATGCTATCATGACTTGACGCTCTTTAGTGTGATCGTTAAGTACGGAAACGTACCACCGTTTTTTCCGTTTTTATTTTGATGGTATTTATAAAAATATTAGCCAATGTAACTTTTAGGTGCGGAACTGAAATGCATGCTTTGCTACTCTCAATATATATACTAAGCTAATCAGTCATATACTGAGCCTAAGTCTAAGACACGGGGGATGGCTCCCAAGGTTTTTTGGGTCCACAGGTGGGTCTGGACCCAAATATTTTTAATTGGACCCAAAAAATTTTTGTTGGATCCAGGGCAGTTGTGGCTTCGGATACATTAGGGTCTGCTAATAAATTCTATTACAAACTGCAGGCTTTCAGCCGTTTGTGCTTACATCTGTATATAGTGGTTTACTGCTGGTTTCACGGATGGCCCTTATCGTTTATCCTGGCTTGGGACAGGCAGAGGAAAATTTATATATTTGTAATTATGTAATAATGTCAAATTGCGTTTCGTAATTACCTTGCCATATTGTGCAAAATTTGTGAAATTCTCGAGCCAAAAATTGTAAGTCTTGGCCCAAAAGGAATTTTCTGGGTTTAAGCTGGACCCAGGGTCTATTTGCTGGCGCCTCTGACCCCCTACACACACTAAAATATTCTATTTTCTTACGATCATATAACGTCCTGCTGCTAAAAGCGACATGGGCCAAAGTATTGCGAATTTTTATGAAATTGATATGCATATATAAAAAACTTCGACAGTCTCATGAAAGGCGATTTTTGCTAATCATTCTTGTTTACTTCAGTTGCTCCCACCTCCAAATCGGAAAAACCAGTTTGTGTTGTTATCTTATTATATCGACAGCGACGCCCTGTGGAATTGTGACTGTCTCTGCGAGAAGCGATGTTGTAACAATAACGGTTGGTCCTTAAATTGGCATAAACCCACTTTTCTTTGTATGATACGGATATTTATAGGGTTGATTGTACTGTAATGCGAAACGACCATGTGGGACTTTTGCTCACCAAGATGATCAGAACACTAATCGGTAGCATGATATTTATCATTTTGGCTGAATTATTACTTAGTGATCTAACACACATATTGAGGTACAAATACCAATCTGCATTATACGAACAAGTTGAGCATTTTTACTTTTTTCTCAACGTGAAATATTTTCCTTTTTGCATACACACGAATGATAATTATAATTTAATGTTTTATTCTTATACTTCATTCGTCGATCCCTTTTCCTATATAATGTTAGGGGTCATTTCACGCTACGATGTAATTCTGCCCCATAAAAAATGACTAATAACTTTTTTGGCTCCGATTATCTTCAGTTTTACTCCCTATGACCAAAAACAAGGGCCTACCCAGGAATTTTGAAAGGGGGGTCGTGGCCCACAGTGGGTACCTAAAGGGGTTCCGGGGGAGTCGCGCTCAGAAATGTGAAAGCGGGGTCCAGAATTGGTATATTAAGTACGCCATAAACAAGTAAAAAATGCGACTGTTGCCAAAATGGATAATTTTAATAAAAAAATGTGAAGTTTGGTCAAAAATACGGTTGAAAGTAATTGTTTTCTAATGCGAGAGAGGCTAGTGCTAGGACAATTTCGGTCATGATTTTCAACTGGAATCATTCAAAAAAAATATTGTTTGGGGTTGAACGAAAAGGGGGGGTCGCCACCCCCGCAACCCCCCCCCCCGGCTAGCCCTTGCCAAAAAACGTCATGGATTCCGAATTTGAGGTCGTTATAGCAAATTTTTTAACCGTTCTGATGCCATAGATTCCCAACTACCACCCCTGATGGCCAGCCTATCAGACGTAAAATGGCTTCTGGCATGCCCCAGTTTGAATATAGCCTCCATTTTGTGATTATATATCTTGTGCATCCTATCGGCGCGCCAAAATAAGGTTTGGACGAGCTCCGTATGTCAAAAATAAAGCTTATTATGCCTATTCTTGGTTCGAACACATCACTTCTAAAATGCAGGGTGCCGATTTATAGATGTTACTAAGTGGAAACGAAGCGGCCATAAACGGTAGCTTTTTGTATCGATAGTTTAGCCTGGGGGAAGTGTTTGCTAAAAAAAATTTCAATATTCCTTGTTAGAATGCCAGAAGTAACTGGTGGTCGGGGGGTAATTTTTTTGTTTACGTTCAAAACCACTCAAAAATTCTAGAAGCAACACTCAGCTGTCTTTTTCACACCATCCACTTTACATGATTTGATCCAAAAATAATGTGGTCGGGTGGGGGTAAATTTTTAATTTACGTTCAAAACCACTCAAAAATTCTAGAAGCAACAATCAACTGTCTTTTTCACACCATCCACTCTACATTATTTCATCCAAAAATAATATGGTACATGCATTCCAATCGCCAGTGTACATGGCCGGGGGCGTAAAATTCAAAATTAAAAAAAATAATATTGTGTCATATGTGGCCGAAATGCAGCGCCACAATATGAACTAAAGGCGTGAAATTCATCGAAATACCGTCACATGGCCGATTTTTCGAAATCTTTGGTGGTGGTCGGGGGGAGTAAAAGCCTGAGATCAACAGGTTGGCCGTGAGATAGAGCTCAGATCGTTTCACCATTCTCTTCCTCATGGGAATAAACCATAACAGACAAGTTAATAGACTTGTACTCATTCCACCATACCCCAAACTAGCAATGGTCGGGGGTAATCAAATGTGCTAAAATCGATCTTTTAACCCTGGTGCCGGGGTAAGTAACAAGAAGCCCGTGGGTTAATATTTTTCAAAAGGTACCCAGAGGATAGGTATGATTTATGAATAACGTTTATGTACCGTGCATAAGTAACGAGTAATGACCAAAAAAGAATTTGGTCGAGGGGGTAAAAATGGGATTCATTCCATGTCGGCCGCTCCCACTCTCCAGGATTGGTGTAGATTTAAAATTTGTGTAACTAAAACCGTAGTGTAGACCTGACTAATTCTGCACAAAAAAAATTAAGGCCATAATTTTTAACATCGAGCCACACCATTACCCGAAAAAAACAGGTAGTAAAATTAGTCAGGGTTTTTGTCAATTTGGTACCTATGTGGATGTCCAGCCCCTTATGGCGGGGGTGAGTCCAAAAAATTTTGTTGTTTAAAATAGCTAAGTAATGAGGCTTCCTATCGTAAGTAAATTTTTGCCAGTTCCCTACCCGCTTCTGTGCTACAGACCAAAATATCTATTTTACCCCGCCCCCCAAAAGGACATCGTAGCGTGAAATGACCCTTAGACTAAACTAATTGACATACTGTATTTTGTTGTCAGATAAGACCGTTTTTTGCGTGTTCCGATAGTTTTTCAAAATGAACTTGGTAAATACGATCTATGTTTCCATTTTCATACTGGTATACATAGAGCATCACGATAGCTGAATTTTGGCGCTTAGCAGTTACTGGGCTGACACGGGAAGGTACATCGATTTCATCTATTCTTGTCTCGAATTACAAAATAATTCTTGTACAGTCATAATTATTGTTTAACATTTTAGTTCAATTTGTGGACTGATGGAATCAACGCACTTTTAGGAAAAGAGGTAGGTAAAATCACGTGTTTGCTATTTGCCAGAACTCGTCGACTTTTTATTACATTTAAATTAATTATTTTATAAAACCAGAAACACCATTTTAATTAAGTGGCAACCGGAATCATCCCAAAACACATTTAGAATATCTCCAACACCATCAAACATTAAAAATATTTAGCTGAATTCCCACTATGATATATAAATAGTACACCTTCTGGTGTTTCTGTATAGTGTATTGCTTTCCGACTTGTATAATTATTCGTTATCTAGTGTGATGTTTTTGATGCTTATCTAACATAGTCATTGGGCTAAATATATACGTAGTAACACAAACATTTCGCTCTTTATAATATTAACAAAAATTTTGACGAAACACGGCCATTTTTGCTTTAGTCAGTTGTGTCAAAAATTAAATTATCCAGTTTACAAATGTTACAAACAATATGTATGTAATATTATGTTGTCTGAAACATTGAAATTTTTCGTGGCTTCGGTATTGATAATGTCATAAAACTCATGTTATATAGAGTACGAAGTTGACGAACTGGTGCAATTATCGCTTAAATAGTATTCATCGTACATAATTATTCTGCACTGTTATGCATTTGTTCGTGTAAATATCTTATTGAATTTTAGCGTAGTGATTGAAACGAGCAAAGCGAAGAATATTCTTACTAATAGTGAAATTTTAAAATCTCCTTTACTGGGTTTTCAGGGTGGCACGTATTACAAGGTTGGGTTAAAACCGGTTTTTCGATGGGACCCAGAATACACGAAAATGGCATCTCTGCAGCCGCTCCAGCTATGCATGTGTTTTCGGTCTCATTTTTAGAGCAATTATTCATCTTCTACAGTATACATGCTCGATCTCCAAGGTCCCTTGGTGGTAGCCAGATCTTTATGGCAGGCCTTAGGCCTCCCAGGGCGATTGGTGATTAGTCGGCGGAGGTACGTCGTTTTCGGCGCTATAAGTTCGGTGCTTGCAGCGCCACTAGGTGGCGTCTAGATCTTGTCAGTAGGGATTCTAGACTGAGGAGGTGACCCCACAGCGCCCACACGAGCATGCTTTCTCTTGCAGCTACAGGTGGTTTGCTGCTACTATCATTATTTACGTTGCAGGGTTGTTGTGTCAGAACTGGTTTTTCATGGGCCCATGGGACCCAAAACCCCGAAAATGTCAATATCTTGACCACCCGTTTGGGTTATATTATAGGTGTTTTTGGTCTCATCTTATAGAGCAATTCATCCTCTGTCTACTTGCACATTCCAAGCACAATAATTGGGTATTATAGATCTTCTCAGTTACTGAAGCAACATGACTGATATCTGACTTATAGCTGTGTACATCTCTCTAATAAATGTGCATTCAACACTCAGAATTCTTAGGCGATAAGACAAGATACCAGTTCATTAGATAAGATACCAGACAACATACGAACTATTGTTATTTGAGAAACATAAAATCATATCGTTCTCAATTCCCTATATTATACTAAAAATAAATTTTGTTTACTCGACACTTTAAATTCATCTCGAATATTTGATTCACTTCGGCTGCTTAGCTGTTCGTAAGAGTGACATATTAATAATAAAACGGCGATATTTTTTGCCAATATTTTAGATGACATCACAACAAGCCAAACTAGATCTGGATATGTTGCTTGGAATGGAACTAAAAATAAAACTGCTAAACATCGAGGGTATCGAAATTCCAAATCAGCCGCCGCCCATCCCACCGCCACCGTCGAATTACGATTTTTGTTATCAAATATCGTCATGACCGCACGTATTTGGATTGATTGATTGATTCAGAGTGTATATGTGGAGAGTGTAAATACGTCACTACGCATGTAAACTCATTACCCTGCCTGGATTGGAATAAACAGTGTTCTGTACTGCAGTCTGGCGTGATACCTACTCTACTCCTCCACATGAGCAAGTTTCTACCTAAATAAAATTTTACTATATAATTACACTATGCGCTATAATGCAGTACGTCTTTTACTCTACTATTTAATAATATACCGCCAAGGGTGTCATTTTCCGATAGAGAATATCGCATTATGGTTAGTTTTGCTAAAAAAGTTAGCAACAACAAATTATTGCTTTTGTTACTGCTTAATGCGATTGATTTATTATGAGGTAATATACATAGAAGAGCAAGAGTACTCGCCACAATTACCCACTGTTCGTTCGTTGTTTGCTCGCTGCTCTTTCACAACTTGTCCACGGGAAGATAAGATTTTTATAATTTGTTTTTTGTTCACTCGCTACTAGCACACTGGTAAGGCGACAATCAATTATGGCGAGTACTGTGTGTGACACTATAAGTTTAACGATTTCAATGCTGTTGTATACAATCTGGTGCATAAGAATCGATTTAATTACTCCAAATTTTTGAATATTTAAATTGGTATAATGTTTAGTGATAAATGTAGTGGCGAAATTTCATGAAAATTCCATACTTACTATGTTTGGTCCGAACGGGTGAAAAAGGATCATGTCAAGTTTTTTCCGTTGAGTGATCATTGTAATGGTTTATCTCTCTAAGCCTAAGCTTAGCGTGGCCTCACAGTTAAATTTAAAATTTTGTCCTGCGGAACTTTTCCTCCGTCTGTTGGAGAGGAAAAACTTGACATAATGCAGAAAAACCGTGTTACTTCTGATATTTGGACGAACAGGCTGTCTTCTGGATACTCATTGATTGGCTATGTACCGGCTAACGATTCACGCGTGCTAATTTACGGTGATTTTATATATCTGGCAATTATGCCTAGCCGCTGAAAATTAACAGTGTCTGTGCACAGGCTGCCATGTTCCTTAATCCTCAACTATTCTCATTTCAGCGGATGTACGTAAATAATATTTGCTCGATTTAAATTTTTAGCTATTCCAGGCTTTATTATTTTTTCATATATTTTTCGGCACAAGCGATATTTTTGTTCCATGTGTGTACTGTCATGTAAATGGAATCTTAGTTTCAGTTATTTTCATCGTTGTCACGTCGACATTAGAAAAATTTTACCTCCGACAGAACTACATCCAGTATTATTCTAGAGATTATTATCGTCGGGTATTATAGGCCCTAGGTCCTAGCAAACATTAATTTGAAAAATGAGAATTTAAAGTAACTCCACAATGGAATCAGCCTTTGGCACCTGATTCTCCACAATGGTGAACGACATTAATGCCTCTGCAAAAATATCTAGAAAAATATTTAGAAAATTATAAATTTGGTAAAAAATCAAAACACAAAAGTTTTTATTTAAATTAACTACATAGCTAAATTTTTCAGGAACTGTCATTCAGAAACGGATATGTGGATTATATATTTTTCTTTTTGATGTGTTCAGTGGTTGGCATATGCGTACATGCGTATTTGCGTATAACTCCACCCTTTGAAGAGAGTAACCACCTGTATTGTACCAAAATCAAATCAAATATGCATGTAATCATTCGTAACTTGAGAATAACTGGTCCGATTTAGCTGAAATTTTCACAGCTGATATGACCTTATCAGTGGCGGATATAGCTCGTCAGAAGGGGTGTGGGGCGAACCTCCAAATTGTCATATACTTGTTAGCCAGACCGAGACAATATTCAAAATAACTGGCGCCCGAAATGCGAAACTTTGGTGTCTACCTTAACTCCCAGTCACTCTGCTTATTGGAAATATCTGTATTTATAAAGATCGAAAAGGGAATTTAAAAAAAATTGTGTCAGCCTCTTATTTCTTATAGCATCTTATTTCTTATCTCTTATAGCCTCTTAGCCTGTTACCCTTGGATCTTATGTACGTAAATGTACCGCAAATATCGCTTCTACAGTATTTGTTGCGAGGAGACGAATTTGACACAAATTTAGGTATTATAGAAAATTATACATGGCATAAATGTTGCCACTAACCAACCCACATTCTTTCGGCGTAAATTTTACGGGTTAAACGGAAAATTTAGGTCCAAAGTTTACAAAATTCCGCTCTTATGTAGCTCCGTACTAGGTGAACTGATTCGACCACTATTTTAACTGCGCATGTGAACTTTACTCGTTACACATAGCTCATACACGTACGAGGTCCGGCAGGGCGAGTTAGAGTAAGTACAGCGCCTATGTGTTTCTGCTCCTGCGGTGCCACCAAGGGTCGGGGTTCAGGCGACCTCCGATAGGGCCGGCGACTCAGGGGAGTGAACCTCTCGCCCCGCCTATGAGCATGTATGACATAGCTTTAGGGTTATTCGTGTATTATCGTCAATTAAGAAATGTAGTTCAAGCTTTATATTTGATAAATCTCAGACAAAAAGTTGCATTTGCCACGTGTGACCTAGGAATGCCTATTCCAATTAATATATTCGTAGTCCGTGTCCTACTCAGCATGCCAATAATGACGGCTTTCATTCATGTATCCCTTCAGCAGAAGGAAGTGACAAGGAAGAGCACCGTATTTGTATTCAAGCTTTGTTATCAAGTGTCAAAATGGATTGGTTGTTTGGATTTTGCCATAATTATATAGTGGGTGCTTGTCGACATATTTGTGCTACTTATTTAACCCCTGTTGCATGTAAAATTTTTGAAGAGAACTTCTGTACATTGCACAGTTTCCTGACTAGTTATATAATGCATAAGTTAAGTTTCCGACCCAACGGTGCTCGCAAAGCATCTCGCTATGCTTATAAAAGCTCACACCTTGATGGTTTGTTTAGCAGATTCTCAGCGCACGCCTAGAACTGAACAAGGAAATGTGTTTAGTTTTTATATTTTCGGTTGAAGGATTACTTTTCTTGATGGGTAACGTTTGCTCAATTTCATATGTCGGCTCGCTTCCTCTCTTTGATAGCTCTGTGAGGTCCTAGCTTGTTAGATTTATATGGTTTGGATTTACATCCAATAAATTTTAATTAATAAACCTCCCAATGTTGCAGGCGTATACTACGTTGCGTAAAACTTCTGTTCCCACACAGCACTGCCTCGTGACTTACTTGCGGCAAATAATTGATATTATAATAGCGGTTAGGTTTTAGTTGTAATTCTAATGTGGAAATACTTGTGTCGCAGTTTTCCTTGTGCTGAGCCGTGTCTTTGATTTTAATACTGTAGTGGTGATTTTGCTACATTCCTTTTTCTCTGTAAAAATAGCCTGCTGCGGACGCAGTAGCAAATAGGAATTAACTGATGTTGTGCTCTAGCTTTGGTTCAGTTAAAACCTAACATAAATTACAATTCGGTGTTAGTAGGCGCGAGATAGCAAAATATTTTTACTCTAGATATATAAATAGCATTGGTAATATAAATATTTCGTGCTATAAAAAGCGCTTGCTTGCAAGGATTAAGTTAAATTTTCAGTATTTTTATCGACTTTAAAAGCAAATAACGGTCTTCTAGAATGTAAAAATGTATTAGTGCCTCAATTTTTGGAAGAGTGCCGATTTTTCTGCTATAATAAATTTCTGCACCATTTCGCTTCAGCAAATATATATATATATGGCAAAGTTTGCTAATTTCGCAATATTAACGCGCATAATTTTCAAACAACTTTGAGGTTTTCGATAACCCAAATTAGTGATCCTAATTTCTACATTGAATTTGTTACACTGTAGAACGTGGAAAATTTGAAGATTCGGACTACTGACATTCGGTTTTCAAATTGTCGCATCCAGTAGAAAAGAATTCACCAAGCCGCATAAGCGTTTATTAAATCAGCTTATCAATGTTGCTTTGCAGAATTACATGCCTTCCTAACGCCCAACCAACCACCTGAAATGGAAGGTGTACCGCTTAAGGATGCTGTGAAATTGGCTCAGTTCCTGGTCCCATAATCATTACCGATTCCATAAATGCATAGTTTTGGGACCGAGCACCCACTAAAGGGACATTACTCATTGGACGGTACCACTATTTGACGTTTTGATAGCGGTAAACTATACGAGGCTATGAAGTTATTTCGACAATAGCGCTTACTGAGAAACATGTAAAATTGTGAAGGTTACAGGTACCTGTTACACGCAGGGCCGAAAGCTCAAGATTTTGGCCCATACCCGGGCACAGCTCTTCTTCATATATTGTGGGCAACACTTCCCGTAGGATTGATATACATATATTGTTGGCCAATTGTTGCTGTTGACGCTATATGCTTTCTGTTTCACACCCTATACAGTTGAACAAAAATCGAAAGCAGCAACTAAGTCTTTATTACTGTTACAATTACAGCATAATAGACTGTTCGGCTCGTTTCTGCTCAGCCTCACTCTGCGGTGTTCCAGGCTTCCGGTGTTAAGCGGATAAAAATTGATACAGGGTTAAAGAAAGGCTTTATTTAGCCATTGATGATGATTATTTGTTATTGAATGCAGAAATTTGCTAATATGAAAAATGTGAACCATAACTACACTGCTATCATTATGATTATACGTACACTCGCTGTCGTCAAAATTCACACTCAGGGGTGGCTGGTTTTATTAATCATTTAATCCGATATATATGTGAGATCAATATATACTCTTGACCAGATATTTCCTGAACTGCAATAATGTTTTCTCGCAGTTCAGTATTTCAACTAAAATATCCCAAATTTTGGAGATCTCTTACATGTAAACTACTCTCATATGTTATGAAATTAATTGAATAAAACATTTCGTGCGATTTTGTGTCGTATTGTTTCAAGAGCATGTTGGGCTGGTCGATCGTAGTGTTGTGTTTTCTTGATAAATCAATAGATATTGTGCAATCTTGTGAAAATTACAAGAATGAAACAATTTAAGCAATCAAATTTGTATTTATATATTTTTTGAACCTTTGTTTTTGTTTCATCTTGTAAAGAACTTAGCTTATTCTTAGTATGCATGTCGAGGCAGCAGAGCAATAATATTGCTTATGACCCTAAGCTTTACTATTACACATGCTGCACAAGAAATCATTGAGCCAAATTTGGCTCATTTTGAGCCACCTGAGTTTTGGCTCAAATAGAACGAAGCCCTAGGTGATTCAAAATGAGCCAAATTTGACTCAAACTTTTTCAGTGAACTTGATACCGACATCAATAGCCACAGAATTTGTAAGGTTTTTATCGCAAAGTTAATGCTCGCATATGCTTTTAGAGGGGTTGCCCGGTTTCTGAACATATTCTCGACGCGAGCTGCTATCCCCCAAGTTGTCCTGTACCGACGCCACCACAGCCCAATGACCCGGCTACTAACATGAAAGTTCGGACCTTGAACATGCTATCCAACGTAGATCACTGTTTCACAGTATGTACTTGTTGATTAGAGTCGCCCGTAGGGTAATGGCGAAGCTGTTTGCTGCTACAGATATTAATTTCTATCCGATACTTACCAAATGGCTCCCAAGGTCAATATATTTTATGATCATATATAGATTAAATACCATTACGCCCCGTTTCTATGCGGTGATTTTATAGGTTATTATCCATTCTTCTACAGACGTCATAATACCCATAGTGATGAATAATTTAACCGTTTAAGAAATGTATACATTACAGTATTATGAAAATACATTTGGGTACGCAAAGCGTAGGCACCGGTAGCGTTATGGTGCGAGACCTGTTTCGGTATCCGCTTTTATATGGCAATCTGCAAACTTTCTCTCACTGATAAAGTCATGGTTCATCATCGATTGTTTACTCATTTGTGTTCTCGGTTTATTTGCTTACTCGCGTTGTTGGAAGACCGCACACTTTTAAATTGAACAAGCTGAGCTTCGACTGACTCCACGTCTTTTCCATGTTGGTTTTGCCTATGCGTGTTGGTGGTCGAAATTAGCCTTACTAATTGTACGGACAGTAGCGAAATTTTGACGATATATATCAAAAATAATATGGCATAATGTGCATATTGGAAAATACTATAACCCCTAGCTGCAAACATTGTTTGAGCCCAATATTAGCTTTTCGCGTGCACCCATGACTTGTAGTATAGCTTCTACTCGCGGTTAGAGCATCTTTGATTTGCTGTTGACAGCCTCGTTGTACAATTGCTACTACCTCATCATACTATAACTGTTTGTTCAGCAAGATCTGGTTGGAAGGTATCACCGCATTATGGTATTGCTCGGAAACATTGCAGTCAGAATCTTCCCCAAAATGTTCTGAGTGCCTTAGATCCGTATTTCTGATTCATCTATCTATGTCTTTACGGAAAAGATGGGATGGAGCGGAAACTCAGGAGGCGTTCTCATCCTTCAGGTGGGGGCAAAATTGGTTTCCTTTAAGTACAGCCTCCTTACTGTGATGTTGAATTGTCTACTTGTTGAGATGTAAAAATATTTTCGCGTTTTCCACGAAATGGGCTATCCAAAATTATGTAGGATATCTCAACAGGTTGTCCTAGTAACAAGATATGGAGTCAGACATTGGGAATGCCAGCGAAAAATGAATATTTTGACAGCTTGGGCTTGATCTCAGACTTACGCTTAGACCAAAAATAAATATATTATTGCACCAGGTAATGTTATCGAGCAATATGAAATTGGAGAGTTAAATGTATATTTGTTGACGTTTGCCAAATAATGAACTGGCTAAACTAAGGTTAACTAGTAATAGCCAGATCGCAAGGGTTCCTACAGTCACGTATATTACTAAGACGGGAGATATGGTGCGCCAGGACAATTTAGAATGACGGTTTTGTGACACTAGAAACTGTGGAAAGAAATATCTAATTCGTATTAATTGATTCTTTTTAATCATAAACCGCCTCTCCATAAATTTCTTCTAATTATAGTCGGTTTTATCGAAATTTTAAGGAACGGTTTCACTATGGATGAAGTTGGTGTTTCGTAGCACGCGCTATGTGAATGGTACACTTATTGCCGCAACATTTCTGCGGTTTGTGAACGTGACAATTGGCAAGAACTAATAGAGAGCCAAGGATTTGACGTTGAAATTGACGAGTCAATGTTTTATCGACATAAATATAATGCGGGGTTACCTCGTCGGAAACATGGCTGGCTTGTGGGAATGTTGAAACGTGGTAAACAAAGGTGTCTATTCCGTGTTCCGGCGAGAACTATTGGTAGCATCATACCCTTAATTTGTCTGCATGTCCGACCAGGAAATAGTGTATTCACCGATAGTTTTGTTACATATATCCATGGATTTGCCAGATTGCCGCGACCGCAACCTTACATTGATGAGAGAGTTAATCACTATAGTGGACATTTCATTGAGCCTAATAACGTGGAAGTTCATTCCCAGAATATTGAGCGGTTATGGGGTCGGTTAAAGATGTTTTTTCGAGATATAAAATGTAAGTGCAATTTTGTTTGCTTAGTTTTTTTAAATAATTCATCACTGTGAGGTTTAATTGAAAAAAATTGGTACCATTCGGCTTGCCTCTTTAAGGTGCGTTTGGTGTATTATAGGTCGAAATTCGAAAGGAAATTTTTTTCGATTTTTTAACTAGGTCTCGAGCCAAAAAATCGAAAAAAATCTGAAATGGTTATAATCCATTGAACTTTTCGAGATGAGTCCAAGTATACCAAAAATTTATTTTGCTGTAGGACGATTCCCTGATTCCTCCCTACTTCAGGAGTGCCGAGATTATCACAGAGGAAATTGCCTTCAGTGACATACATGCACTGCGAATATTGTTTATGAGAAGTAAAGGCGCAAGGTTGATGTTGTCCAAAATCTGTTCAATCATTTGTCGTTTTTACGTAACAAGTAAGTACATTTATGTTCATCGATTTGGCTGAAATCTACGCAATGTATATGTAACACGACATACATGTACAACTATATAAATTTTGTGCTTTAGTCTATACAATATGTTAAACGTCATATTACGGACAAAAATCGTTATAATTTCGCTTTTATCGTTATCTAGCGTTATTAATATGTAGTTTAAGCGATATAAGTACTATTTTCACCATGGATGTGAACTAACAGGTACACGTTCACTTAGGTTATTACTGAATCATAGTCAGCTAGTCAAATGGGATTCATATCACTCGCTCTGTCGATGGAGGAAAATGTATTAATTTTGCATTTGTCACCTGCAATTGAACAATCTCCTATTATGATTTTAGAGGTAATGCACGTCGCCGACGGCTATGCTATTTATGTATACTGTCGATAAAAATGTCTAACCGCTGTGATGATTCGGAATGTGATAAAGTCGCTATGTTCAACAAAGCTCCACTAATACAACGTTTAATCGCACTTTCGATTCGAGTGTCTGAAACTGCTGGATCACTCATACGAAATGTTTTACTCGAAGGCGACTTGGCTATTGTTGAAAAGGTGCATAAGTTCATTATCACCATTTTCATATTTGGATAAAAGCAGTGGAAAGAATAAGATGCTTGCTAAATGACTTTATGCCAAAAACTGATTGAGCTGTTCTAAATTCAGCCGTTTTGTGTTGAGCGAGCCTGGGTCCGCACATTATGATTATTACAACCGGTTGCAACTGTTTTATAACACTATACCATTACATAACAAGGCGTTTAAACCAACTTTGCATTACTGAATACGGCACATCATTTTTGAATCTCCGCTTGTTGGACGAAACAGGAGGATAAAGGAATTAAACTTGGGACCAAATTTTCTGATTTTTGAGCTGGCTTTGTAGTAATCATCCTAGCCAGTTTTATCATATATACATGATAGTACTGTGCTGTTTTGTACTGAACTAACTTAAGCTAGATATTGCGTCGTTTTGTTCTCATGTTTTCAAAGCTATACTAGCAATGATTTCGGCTTTTGATCTACCAACTGTCGTTGTTCAAATTAATTCAAACGCGGATTTAAATCTTACTCAACTACATATAACAGTTGCAGAGTTGCAGACACAATGATTAAACAGGATTGAACAAGACGCTAACTTAAATTGAATTTGTAAAGCTTTATATATGACTCCAAATACACTCGTATGATTACACGAAATTCAGTTGCTTCAAATGTTTGTGGGAAATTTAATTTTACATATTTTAGCTTTTTAACGCCCGACCCAAGTCCGTGTATGGCGCAATGTTTGACAACTGGCTATGTAAAATTGAACCTGTAAAGCTTTAAATGTAACTCCAAATTTAGGCATAAGATTACATGGAAAGCAATTACTTCAAATGTTCGTGGGAAATTTAATCTTACATATTTAGTCCCTTAACGTCTGAGTCAAGTTCGTGTATTGTGCAATATTTGACAAACGCAAGCCGGTGTCATGTGTCAGATTCAGGCTGTTTGAAAGTAAGTTGTGGACAAAGTCAAATTTAGGAGATGCTCGTCAGTTACGTATGCAACCTCACAAAGAGATCGAATAACAATGCATGTGTAAACATACACCACAAGACAAATTTAGTTCCGCAGCGCGCCGCAGCCGCAATACCCGCCGATGCCAATAATTGGCAGCATTAGGAGTGAAATATATAGCGTTCATAACTTTTGACTGATTATTATATGCGCTGTTTCCCACCGTTATTTACAGCATGGATACCATTAACAATTTTTACAGGGAAAGAACGATCTTCAAACAAAGGCTGATCTTATTGCTCAGCACTGCATTGTCCGATCGATAATTGAGCGCTTTCCGGAACACAAACTTCGTATTATCGGCGAAGAGGTAGTCTTAATATTTGCCGTTTTCCCAAGTGCCGCAGGTAGTGGGCCTAGTATCATTTACTTATTCCCAGCTACCGTGTTGGTAGTTTGGCCTTACAATATTTATTACGAGAAATTCGGTGACAGTCAGAACTCAACAAAGGCTGTTCGGATCGATGTGGTTCAGGACTCAAAATTTTTGTCTTGACACGAAGTAGGGCGGTTTTGAGACTTAGATCCCTGGCTATCTAACATCTTGGACCTATTGTCCCCGAACACACTGTTTTGAAAGTTTTACGTTATAAAACTTGTAAATTTGCTAATTTCCTGTACAGAATTACATGTAGTCTTCATGTATGGGAATAAAAGCATTTGTTTCTATCTACCTTGTTGCCAAGCTGAGATCGAAAAACCCACATTTTCAGGCCTACATTTCAAATTCTGTGGATCTCATCAAGTCTGTACTTGTTTTTTTTTCACCGAGGCTTAAAAACTTAGGTGTTGGTCCACGTTTCGACTCCCATGTTTGCGAGACGCATCAGCTTTAGGCAATTTACGTTATAAAAATTAATATTTTCAAGGAGTATACTGTAGTAGGGATTTCACCACTCGTTGCGCTTAGTATTATATATTGCACCAAAGAACGTAGCCTTCCAAAATTTCATAGCAGCACAGAAAGGATTGCTTTCACCATACACTGTTTCACAGAGTTTTGCAACTTGAATTCGCTAATTCTCAGAAATATATTCTCTGGAACACCTGTGGTGTAAGGTACTCGGAAGCAGTGGTGTAAGGTACTCGGAAGAACATTAAGAATGATGATGATAATGCTTTCTGACATAATAGCGAAGGTTATTTTCTGATAACAACAGAGAACTTATTGGATATTTATATGCTCTTTTTGAGTCAACTGAATATCCGTTATAAAGCCAAAGTTGATTACTTAGCGGACGACAGCATTATTAACAAATATGAGCTGAAACTATGCCTTTGCTAATTACTGCAAAAACTTAGATAGCTACCGGGAACATAAAATCCATGCGATGAATGTTGTGCGAACAGGATTCAGCGTAATGTTACGTAAACGCTTCACATGTTTATGACAATATGAGCCATGGCCTCTCCGCTTGATCAAAATTCCTGGGAGTATCAGTCAGCCCAAGGCTCTGGAGAAATTAAATATATCTGGGCAACTGAAGCATTCTCCGACCGGATAACCACAGACTGTTTTCGGCGTGGTCGGGTTAAAATGAGCAAGCATTTGGCTACAAAGTATAGTACGATGTATATACACGATTTACCTATCGAATTTTATTTATTCTCTGTTAGACAAGGATTTAAAGCTACCTATAACTTGTACAAGATACTCAGTGAAAATGAATTCTCAGTTTTGTTTTTGAACATACCTGGCGGAAGTCAGGTTATTCTCTGAGGTAACCGTCGAAAGGTTGTTTGTCGACGTCACTATAAAGAAGCGGCAAGTAGTATAATTACTGTCTGCTTCCGACGCTTCCTTGGCGCAGTTTTCAATGAATCCAAATGAATTACCTATAAATCAGTAAATTCTATTTCGCAACCATCATTGGAAATCCAGCTTCAAACTTCTACGTAAAAATTTAGAATATTTAAATTCCAGTATTTTGTAAATTAATTCTGGAATATGGCCGAAAATCCTAGGCAACTTGACAAATTGTGCAAAATGGCCAGCTAAAACAAAAATATTTTCAATTTCGTCTGTTGAATGCTGCCGCCTCTGCCAGGTATTCGAACTTGTCAAGGATCTACCGCAAACAAAACGGATGTTTCTTCGATCATTATAATTTTAGAATGTTTGGACTTGGAAGATACGCTGAAATTACATATAGATAGTTTAAAGTTGTTAAGGTATGACTTTAAAAATTCAGGATTATTTTAGAGTAGAATTTTTGATATTTAAATTGACGAACGCAAAAATTTGCAAAAATTTTATAAGTCAAACTGTGTCTAGAATTAGTGGTAACATAGCTATGAAAGTAATGAAACGTTATCGTTTTTGTAGAAATATGAAAACTCGGATCTGGACAGTGCCACAGTTGAAACTGATTTTGACACGTCGGTTTTTAACCATAGGTGTCCTGAACAATGGGCTGACGTGAACGATGAGCAGGTAATTTTTGCTGCTAAAATATCACAATAAGTATTCAATTGGTAAAGCTGAACAAAAATAAAAGCTGTTCGCGAATAATTCATTAAAAATTCGCTAGTAGGAATATAACTATTGTTAATATTTTGCGTGAAATGTTTGAGAATTTTTCATAAAACGTTCTCGAAAGGTTTTGTTTTTGTTCTATTCATATCTGTAAGTACATAGATTAGTAGCTTGTCTCGGCGCAAAAGTTGTGAAATCTAAGGTTGAGTTATATTTTAAAAAGATGTACACAGCTTGCGTTGCTTAAACAGTTAATCAATCAAAACCCCATTTAACATAATCCTGCAGCATAAATAATGACAACAGCGGCGAATGATTGGCAGCTACATAGAGACTACATTGTTCTACAAAATGAACCCAATATCATTGTATAACTAAAGCGGTTCAGAATATATTGCCATTTTCGTGTATTTTGTGTCTCTTGGGCGATTTTAAAAACTCCTTTAGACTCTAATTTTGGACCAGGGGTTAAATTGTGCAAAAATTTTATATACAGTTATATAGAACCTTGATTGCTCTACATAATGAACTGGGGTGCGACCTTTATCATTTTGTGATGGCTGTGCGCCGTTTGTTGTACGAAACCTTGCCTAACCATTGCCTAGGGCGCCAAGACCCTGTCCAACGGCCTGCTCGTTCTCCTGATCTAAGCTGGAGGAATGCATTAATCTTGGAGGCGCTATGTTCGCACTTGGGTAAATGTTATTTATCAAAAATCTAAGTTATATATGAGAGTGGAGTATACGAAAACACTTTTAGATATGTTTATTATTTGGTGCGCTGGGTTACTTTAATGCTGGATCGTTACTTTTGGACACCCTGTATAATACAGAATATATATATTTAGTACCTATTTGTTGCAATATTTTAGATGTAGTATTTTGCTTCAGATAACAATATGGGTGGATCCATTGGATGGGACTTCTGAATTCACACAAAGTTTAACAGCCGGAATGGAGTGTTAGTGAATGCTTACTTTATTGTTATACTTAGCTTTTGCACATTACATACCTTACGATGAGCCGTTTCATTCGTGTTTAGTATTTGGATTTTTTATTGTTAGCAAAACTTCTGATACAGGATGAAATAGCAGCTGATACAATTAATAGCTTTAAATGCGGGAGGTTGTTGGTTCATAAATTTTAAAAGTCTTATATTGTGTCTTCCTAACTTGATGCTTAGCTTATCGGATAGCATTATGACATAACGTGATTCAGTAATGTGAGTAAAAATTATGTTTTTTATGTCGCACGCTTAGTGTGTAATAAAGTCCTTCTAATTTTGAAAAAGAATAATGAATTGCATACAGTGTTTGCGCTGTATTTTACTGACGAAAAGTATTATAGATTGATGCCATTGTCGCCTTCTAGTGATTCGGCTAGACGCACACCATGTTCCGCGTGCGATAATTGCTGCTCCTTTGGAGTTTGCTAAATTTTTATTTTTGCCTAAAATGATTTTAGTATTTCAGCACTTCGAGAGCACGTGACGGTCTTGATCGGCATTGCTGTTGGTTCTGAGCCAGCTGCTGGCATTATTCATCAGCCATTTTATCATCGAGATAAGCAGTCACCGCCTGGAAGAACGATTTGGGGACTAGTTGGACTTAACGAAGCCTTCGGTGCTAACGTTAGCCAATCTAACAGAGGTCAGTCTGTTTTCTACGGGAAATATGTGAGGTCAAAATATATTTGCGAATAGCGATTGAATAGCTACTAATTTGTCATGAACTGTTCGCGAAAAAATTTCTTTTATTTTTATAAGTGTAGCTGCATATTTGAAACTTCTTGCTCATTTAAAACATTTTTGCACTAATTTGATATCAAATATTATGTACATATTATGTTACTGCGATTTTGGTTCTCAGGTTAGCTTACCCTCGTTTGAGCTGTTTTGATCTTGGCCAACCTGGCTGCTGTCAAATTGGATCCTCAAAATTGATGCCAAAAGATTTGCTTGTTGCCCTGCATTCAGGCCAGGCCTGATCAAGAAACCATAAATCGCTGATACCTGTTTATACCTATTTAAAATCAATTTAGAAAATGTTTTGCGTTTGTAACTAAAGCATTATAGTTCGTAAAACTGCTTAGTATAAGTATACTTTTGCACTTGTATGCTCATTTCTTGGTAGATGTGTACACATCTCCTGCTTGCCTGGGTGTTATTTTTAATTCTGAGTGTAGTGAGCGAAAGAGCAAAGCGAAGGATTCTTACTAGCCTGATAGTGGCGAAATTTGACAATGTCCGTTATTGGATATTTAGAGTAACGCGTATAACTCAACTTTGTCTGGGCGGAATGATTCGCTCCATTGCTCATTTGAAGTCTAGAAATCTGTATTTGTGCTCTTTAGTTGGTCTGAAGCCCGAGTCCAACATGATACCTCACGAAAAAGCGAGTCGAAAACGGACTGGTCAGGTCGCGAAGGAGGTCGAGAATTTCGTTATTCATTGTATCTTGACAACTCGCGCACAACTTGACAACAAAAGTCAAATTGAGCTCATTTTGTGTATCAAATAAACCTCTGCAAGACCTTACTTAATGCTTTTGCTAGTTTTTCAGCATGTAGAAAATACGTTAAAAAGGTTTTAAACGGTCCGTAAGATTCAAATTGAACGAAAGCGACAATATCTTCGCAACCACTCGAGCTATAATGGGTATTATTGGTCTCATTTTATAGAGCAAATCATGCTTTATATAGCCGCGTAGGGTGTGCTGCAACTGCCATTATTTACTCTGCAGGATTATATCAAAACGAGTTTTAGAATGGGCCTACTGGACCCAAAATACACGAAAACGGCAATATCTGTTAGAGCCATGTGGTGGTTAGTGACTTCATTTTATAGAGCAATTTATCCTCTATATAACTACACATTGTAAGTTCTACCCAATGCACCATATGAGGATATATCACTTCAACTCTTCAAGCAACATGGCTGATATTTGGCTCATTTTGTAGCTTGATGCTCAATATAGGTAGCTAAATTACATAGTTAACACTCATAATTCACCTCCTTGGCGATAAGCCAAGTTACTAGTATGCATTTTGCATTGGCGACGAACTTTTCGTTATTCAATAGCCCACTTGATCTTTCGATTGTATACCAAGCCCATACCTGCCATTGGCGGTTGTCCAATAATGTACTGGCCTGTGCACAGTTGAAGAAGGGGCCCCGGTGTCTGTTCCCCTGCTCAGCCGAAGCTTCCCATGATGAACTAAATCTAAGATTTATTAATGTCCCTAAATTTTATGTTTTTAGTACATTATGCTAAAAATGTTTTTGAATCATTAAGTACTACTATTTCTAATATTAAAACGCTGTTTTATAGCGTGAAAATGATAGTACAACAGTTAAAAGTACCAGAAAATATGCAAAGACAGAGACATAATATGTACCGTACGTAGAAAAATTGTTTTCCCGTCCACTTTGAAATTTACAATTTAAATTTGGGCTGCCAAAGTTAGCACCAATTTTAGGAAGACTATAATGAGCAGGCCAGCTGTAGTGCTTCAAATTAATTCCAGATATCGCTTTTGTATGGTCTTCCACTGCAATAGCCGTAATTACAGTGCTGTGGTGCCATGTTATTTAATTGATGATCAAAATATAATGTAAGTTTTTAGCTCGAGGTGATCTGCCAAATGTATTTTAGCGCTGCAGCCGGCATTACGTCATGTAAATAATTTATAATTATTGTTTCGAATAATTAGTACTAATATAGCAGTGCCGCTAGTGATAGTCTTGAATTTTAAAAAAATGCACGTTAGAAAAACAATTTTAAAAAGACGCACCTATTGAAAATATGATGTCGTGATTTTGATTCTTTCATTGTGGCAGGCGCTAATATTATCACTACAACACGATCACATTCCAACAAAGATGTTGACGAAACCATCGCAGCAATGAAGCCCTCCAATGTTATACGAGCAGGAGGCGCAGGAAATAAAGTTAGTGCTCCACAAAATGAGATATTGGAATCATGAGACTAACCAATGCGCTATTCAAAATAATGTAACGGCAGATCACCGGTTTTACCAAAACATTTATAGAAAACTGTGACACTCGGTCATACATACGTACTTTACCTTAACTCATGCGTAGTCGATTTTTGGCTTTCCCCATGCACAACAACTGAATAGTGCTACTTCTCACCCTAAGAATGTCTGATGGTATTAGGTGCATTCACTAATGTTTCATTGTGAAAGCGGACACTAACTAACATGTCGCCAATACCCAAAGATAACAGTTGTTTCAGTCACCGACGGCGCCTATTCTTGCTCTAATCTCATTGGTTATTGGCGAACTGTTAGTTCGCATCCCCAAAGAAACCTTAGTTGGTGTGGTCAATACTCCCCGGGAACCCTGGGGCTACCCCTGCAATGCTTGGAAGTAAGGTCAAAAAAACTACGTCAACGGATAAGTTAAAGTACATAAGTACGACAGAGTGTTATACAGGGTGTCCGCGCCCTTGAAAATCATTGAAAGTCCTTGAAAACCCTTGAATTGGAAAGTTACCCTTGAAAACTAATTTGACTAAATCGCTTCAATTTGGGTCTAAAATCAGGTCAATGTTATTTTTTTGTCAAGAGATTTTGATAAGAAAACCTTATTAAAGTAGCAAAAAATGTCGGCGCTTCGCGTAGTTTTAATGGTGAATACATCTTCGCAGTTTAAATTTGCCACAAAATTTCTTTGTAAACTTTACTTCCAGATCACATGCCGGTTCTCGACGAGTGATTATGAAAGTCACACAACGACATACAGCGTCCCGATTCATACCACAGACTGTTTGTAATGCTACGAAACATTGGGGGGAAAATAATAATAGTAATCTACTAAGTGAAACAAGGAAAACATGGCAGGACAAGGTCATTACACTAATATGATGTGTATAACCACCTTGTCCTGCCAGGTTTTTTGTTCTAGGTTTTAATAATAGCCCTTGATATGTAATTGTACCATGACTTCTTCATATCTACCAAGCGGTTTGGATGGTCTCTAAATTGTATCCTGATTTGGGTGGTTTGCAAGACTGAGTGCTGGTTTGTTTTAATTGACAGTAGTTTTAGTACCTTGTTGCGCAAATACATTTTTAAAGTAGTTCTTTGAATTTTTTAACAATAAATATCAGTAGAAAATCCTGAATTTCGATCCAAATTACCTTTAAAAATTCTTGAATTTCACAGCGGCTAAGCAGCGGACGCCCTGGTTATACTCTTTTGCAAATGTTCACTATGAACTATTGGTTTTTACGCATAACTGTAATCTGAAGAGAACCAAAGTGATGCTGAACTCGGGTTTGCTATATAATTTGCCACAAATCTACATATGCTTAGTCGCTAGTCGAAAATGAAAATGTTCTGTGGTGTTTCGGGAATAGAACAGTTCAGAATAAAAATGTGTTACAGATGATGATATTGTAAGTCTGATACGGTCTATAATGTGGTATTGATCTCCAAGCAGTATTCACATAGAAATGAGAAACAACATAAAAAATATTGATCCGTTTGGAATGGCGTTAAAGAAGTGGGATGACCCAATTTCATAACGAAAATTTTAAAACACACCAGTTATACACAAAACAATAAACGCCAAATGTTTACATTCGGTGGTACAATAGTTGCACACATGAAGCCAGCTTATGCTGCAGTATTATAGTCACTGCAAAACCATAAGGGGGATAAAATTTGTCTCCCAAAAATTAAAATTACTACGCCTTGATTGCACCTTGAAAATTATGGGTCTTTTCCGCTAGCCATCAAGTCTGAATTTTGAAGATATGTAAGGTATTGCCATTTATGTAAAATTTTATGCATAAGTCGTTAGCCATGAACCGATTACGCTGACTTTAGCAATATTCGACTAAGCTCGTCAATGCGTCTCGATGATTTACCAAGAAATTGTTTTCGAAAATTTTGGGTACCGAGGGGGTTATTGGTAACTCAAAAATAATCGCAAAAGTAATTGTCATAAACGTGGCCGAAATGGAAATTTTTTGAATCAGGTCATCGAGCTGAGCCGCGCGATTACAAAACTATCGCTGTAAATATCTACGAAATTGACCAATTTAGCCTATGGTTGGGGCTAAAGGAAAAGATTCAAAATTACTGGGTGCGTACAATGTTTTAGCGCCCATAAATTTCAATATTACCGTGTAGTGTGTGATTGCTGTGTTGCAAGACTAGCATCCAAAAACGTAGTGGATACATCCAATTTAGCAACATCCACAAATTTTAAAATTTGTGACCTTTGTGTAGCACTTACAAAATTTATTTTTATTCCAGTTATGCCTTAAAAAGGATGATCTATAGTGATGAAGGTTTTGCTGCCGTGTGCCATATTTCAACTTAGCATTACCCCAAATACGGTGCACGTTAAATTTCGGCAAAATTATAGAACCCTATCTTATTTGTCGTCATCATTTTGTTTAGAAAGTGCAAGGCTTGCAGCTGAAATTTAATCAAAAATCCTTAATACTATCAACCCAGGCAAACGAACCTGGCTAGAGAGAGGTAAAATGAACTCAAAATTTTTGTGCTTCTTCGAGCATGCTTATCTATACTTACGACAATTCTGAGGTTATGGGGAAGCGAATGCAATTATCTCAAATACCGCTATGTAATGTTTCAATGTAGCTTTATTACTAATAAATAACCAATAATTGGAGCATATATGCTGAATGTCCTAGGTCTCCGGTGAAGTAGTCGAGGTCCC
This sequence comes from Trileptium ribeirensis, assembly GCA_030248225.1. Lineage (NCBI taxonomy): Eukaryota > Metazoa > Nematoda > Enoplea > Enoplida > Thoracostomopsidae > Trileptium > Trileptium ribeirensis. Next base: position 70,326 of record JASANE010012406.1, read on the forward strand.
CCGAAGGGGGGGGGCTGTGAGCATATGTATGAGTAAGAGGTATATAATTATTGTTCGTATTAATTGTATATAGCACTGAAAATACGTTTCAATGAAATTTAAAAGCAATTTCTTTGATTTTTGCAACGCCAGATTTTTTAAAAAAATTCCAATAACTTCCTTGAAATTTCAAAGATCAAATTCCTAATAAGTTAGTTCTTTAAACGATAAATCTTTGAAATTTGTAGGAATAGTTTTTTTAATTTTAAAGGAATATTCTGATGGTGCAAAAATCAAAGAAATTCCTTTTAAATTTCATTGAAAGTATCTTGAGTGCACATACTGCTGTTATACCACCATTTGCCGCAATCAATTGTAAAATAATATTGTGAGTATAAATAATGAAGTGCCAAATATTTTGATTCTAATTTAGCCCAGTCTGTTAAGGTCATGGAACAACTCAATTAAAATCAACCTGCCGTAGATTTGGGTTTTGCAAAATATTTACAAATCAATTAAAATAGTATAATTTTCGTTCCTGAAGGTAACCGAACTGAGAGCCAAGTCACAGCAGACGTAAACTGAATGCTCCCATAACGCGGTAATAGAACATAGAAGGATAATATTATAACTTGGCAATATTAGTTTTTGCGTAGTGAATGTTTTAGGAAATCTCGAAACGGATCTCGAGGTAAATACATTATTAGAACAAGAATTCCATGCACAACGCACTTATGGAAACCGAGCTGAGCATGGAATGCGGAGTTTGTTCAGTTGGCGGTCAATTGCGCAAAAAGTTGACTATCTGTATCACGCATAATTCGTCATGGATTTTCGAAAATTTTTGTTCAACGCTAAATATAACCTAGTTTTGCGCCCGCCTTGTTTAGTGTTTGTGCTTTTATGATGATTTCCTGCTATAATTATCATAAGCCGACGCCAACATTGTAATTTTGGTCATTTTTTTGTCCGCGAGTATTTTTTGCTCTAAATCTCGTTAGATACTGTCCCTATCACGCATAATTCGTCATGGATTTTCGTAAATTTTTGTTCAACGCTAAATATATAACTTAGTTTTGCGCCCGCCTTGTTTAGTATTTGTGCTTTTATGATGATTTCCTGCTAGAATTATCATAAACCAACGCCAACATTGTAATTTTGGTCATTGTTTGTCCGCGAGTATTTTTTGCTCTAAATCTCGTTAGATACTGTCCCTATCACGCATAATTCGCCATGGATTTTCGTAAATTTTTGTTCAACGCTAAATATATAACTTAGTTTTGCGCCCGCCTTGTTTAGTATTTGTGCTTTTATGATGATTTCCTGCTAGAATTATCATAAACCGACGCCAACATTGTAATTTTGGTCATTGTTTGTCCGCGAGTATTTTTTGCTCTAAATCTCGTTAGATACTGTTCCTATCACGCATAATTCGTCATGGATTTTCGTAAATTTTTGTTCAACGCTAAAATATATAACTTAGTTTTGCGCCCGCCTTATTTAGTGTTTGTGCTTTTATGATGATTTCCTGCTAGAATTATCATAAACCGACGCCAACATTGTAATTTTGGTCATTGTTTGTCCGCGAGTATTTTTTGCTCTAAATCTCGTTAGATACTGTCCCTATCACGCATAATTCGTCATGGATTTTCGTAAATTTTTGTTCAACGCTAAATATATAACTTAGTTTTGCGCCCGCCTTGTTTAGTATTTGTGCTTTTATGATGATTTCCTGCTAGAATTATCATAAACCGACGCCAACATTGTAATTTTGGTCATTGTTTGTCCGCGAGTATTTTTTGCTCTAAATCTCGTTAGATACTGTCCCTATCACGCATAATTCGTCATGGATTTTCGTAAATTTTTGTTCAACGCTAAAATATATATATAACTTAGTTTTGCGCCCGCCTTGTTTAGTGTTTGTGCTTTTATGATGATTTCCTGCTAGAATTATCATAAACCGACGCCAACATTGTAATTTTGGTCATTGTTTGTCCGCTAGTATTTTTTGCTCTAAATCTCGTTAGATACTGTCCCTATCACGCATAATTCGTCATGGATTTTCGTAAATTTTTGTTCAACGCTAAATATGTAACTTAGTTTTGCGCCCGCCTTGTTTAGTGTTTGTGCTTTTATGATGATTTCCTGCTAGAATTATCATAAACCGACGCCAACATTGTAATTTTGGTCATTGTTTGTCCGCGAGTATTTTTTGCTCTAAATCTCGTTAGATACTGTCCCTATCACGCATAATTCGTCATGGATTTTCGTAAATTTTTGTTCAACGCTAAATATATAACTTAGTTTTGCGCCCGCCTTGTTTAGTATTTGTGCTTTTATGATGATTTCCTGCTAGAATTATCATAAACCGACGCCAACATTGTAATTTTGGTCATTGTTTGTCCGCGAGTATTTTTTGCTCTAAATCTCGTTAGATACTGTCCCTATCACGCATAATTCGTCATGGATTTTCGTAAATTTTTGTTCAACGCTAAAATATATATATAACTTAGTTTTGCGCCCGCCTTGTTTAGTGTTTGTGCTTTTATGATGATTTCCTGCTAGAATTATCATAAAACCGACGCCAACATTGTAATTTTGGTCATTTTTTTGTCCGCGAGTATTTTTTGCTCTGAATCTCGTTAGATACTGTCCCTATCACGCATAATTCGTCATGGATTTTCGTAAATTTTTGTTCAACGCTAAATATATAACTTAGTTTGCGCCCGCCTTGTTTAGTGTTTGTGCTTTTATGATGATTTCCTGCTAGAATTATCATAAACCGACGCCAACATTGTAATTTTGGTCATTGTTTGTCCGCGAGTATTTTTTGCTCTAAATCTCGTTAGATACTGTCCCTATCACGCATAATTAGTCATGGATTTTCGTAAATTTTTGTTCAACGCTAAAATATATAACTTAGTTTTGCGCCCGCCTTGTTTAGTATTTGTGCTTTTATGATGATTTCCTGCTAGAATTGTCATAAACCGACGCCAACATTGTAATTTTGGTCATTGTTTGTCCGCGAGTATTTTTTGCTCTAAATCTCGTTAGATACTGTCCCTATCACGCATAATTCGTCATGAATTTTCGTAAATTTTTGTTCAACGCTAAAATATATAACTTAGTTTTGCGCCCGCCTTGTTTAGTGTTTGTGCTTTTATGATGATTTCCTGCTAGAATTATCATAAACCGACGCCAACATTGTAATTTTGGTCATTGTTTGTCCGCGAGTATTTTTTGCTCTAAATCTCGTTAGATACTGTCCCTATCACGCATAATTCGTCATGGATTTTCGTAAATTTTTGTTCAACGCTAAATATATAACTTAGTTTTGCGCCCGCCTTGTTTAGTGTTTGTGCTTTTATGATGATTTCCTGCTAGAATTATCATAAACCGACGCCAACATTGTAATTTTGGTCATTGTTTGTCCGCGAGTATTTTTTGCTCTAAATCTCGTTAGATACTGTCCCTATCACGCATAATTCGTCATGGATTTTCGTAAATTTTTGTTCAACGCTAAAATATATAACTTAGTTTTGCGCCCGCCTTGTTTAGTGTTTGTGCTTTTATGATGATTTCCTGCTAGAATTATCATAAAACCGACGCCAACATTGTAATTTTGGTCATTTTTTTGTCCGCGAGGATTTTTTGCTCTAAATCTCGTTAGATACGTCGAATCAAAAAATAGAGCCCACGAAATTTTTTTTACACTTTGCTGTTTATATTTATATGTAACATGTTTTGTGGAGATGTTTTCGAGTGAAAGTGAGTGTTTACAAGTGAAGTTTAAAACATGTACCTAAAAAGTGAAATTTTCAAAATTTTGTTTGAGTGGAGCTTATTGGAAGTGGACGATAGACTTAATACATATATACATGGGACGAGCCATACATAAGAGAAGTGGGAGGAGTGCGCAGTGCCTTCGGCTCCGCGAAAACTATGTACGGGTTTGGCGCCTACAGGTGGTCAAATGACCATTCGGGGTGGTGTTATATCTATTAGCATGCATAACCTAATATGTAGAGTTATTTAACTCCTTAAGCACGTTGGCTTCATTGTAAACATATAATGGACATATTGTTGACCTTATGGGACGCTATTTGAGCCCAAAAATCATGAATTTTGGTAACAAAAATTGTCAATTGTTGGTATTTTTCATTGGTAGACTAAATTTGAGCGTAGTTGAAAGCAATGGAATGTACTTGTGCGGCATGCATCCAATATGGCAAGCGATTGGTCCCAACATCATGACTAAACGACTCTTGAATTTATGTTGAAAGTTGTGGTTTGTAAATTTCAAAAAATGTCCTTCCTTTTTATCGTCGGAGTACAAAGTAAAGGGACCTATGGTCTTTTTATGTGCCGCAATTTGCCGTAACCTTGTCCTTAATGTATTGCTAGTATTGTTGTTGTTCTGGAACTTCGCGGAGCAGCTGAAATTTATTGGAACATCGAAAGTCTGTGGACCCGGAGAAGACGTAGCTGCTACGATCCCCTTGTTATTTGAATAAAGTACTGGTTGGCTCTTGCTAATACTATTTTTGAGCTTATTGACACTCGCGAAATATATCTTGACACACCTACCTTTACATGAAGTATTTTGCGCCTGGAGCACGCACCAGCAATGTATCTATTGATTAACTCTTGCCATTACTGGTTAACAGACACAGTTAGACACCTACCTTTAAATGAAGTATTTTACGCCTGGAGCACGCACCAGCAATGTATGTATTGATTAACTCTTGCCATTACTGGTTAACAGACACAGACACCTACCTTTAAATGAAGTATTTTACGCCTGGAGCACGCACCAGCAATGTATGTATTGATTAACTCTTGCCATTACTGGTTAACAGACACAGTTAGACAAGAGCGTGGACTATATAATTGGTGACTTGAGGTAACAGAAAAGTCTTTGAACAGAATCAATCACATATTTGGTTAATTACATCGACGCGGCGATTAAAAGTCTTGTCATAGTGTTCATATTTGAGCATCGTGTAGTTTAGCTGGCGGCATAAAGGACAATTTAGTGGTACCTTATTAAAGCTGCAGTTAGCTATTTTACTTTGCAACAGAGTGACTGAAAAATGACCGAGTGTGTTTTATTACATACGGTAAATACTCTCAGTGTCACTTGTTCATAAGTTACTGATTAGGCTGTTTAGTAATCTCATCCATGCTACCAGGTTTGTCGATTTTCAGGTTACACCATGCGATGCTACCCGATTAATAGACTACAAATGATTTGAATTTATCCCCTTATAGAGAAACCCAACACGTATATAACTGTAAAATTATATGGCAATTATTGAATCTTGACAAAAATCTAATTATAGGTAATGATGGTCATCGAAGGCAATGCACATGCCTATGTCTTCGCGAGTCCTGGTTGCAAAAAATGGGACACATGTGCTCCTGAAGCGGTACTTCGCTCAATTGGTAACATTAACATATTGTTGAATATACAGACATTTTAGCAGTTGAAGTTGTTACTGCAGTGTTTAAAGCCTGTGGTTGCACTGGATTGTATAGCATCCCGTGGTACCGTTGGCAATTTTGCAAACTGGTTTTAGAATTTTGATTCCACGTTAGTGACGCCGCCATGGGGGCACTATGGGGCCGTGCCCCCACCCCTCCCCCAGGTTAATGTTAGTGCTGCCTCCCTGCTTGCGGATGCAGCGAAATTGTTTCAACATGCTATCATTAGATTACTATGTTGAATTAGCCCTCACATTGTGTGGATGCCTCTTCCCCTGTTGAAATTTTCTGGTGACGCTCTTGTTCTACATAACTATATCTATACAACAATTGGGGTGGCTGCTGGGTAGCAATTACTTTTTGGAACGTTGCGAGTACATCGAGCGGAATTTTCTCTAGCACCATTAATGTGCTACAAAATTTTTTTGTAAATGTGTGTCATACATACAGGGTGTTTCAGAAGTAACTACCCACACTTTGTCAATCAATATCTTGTGGCGTAATATTTCGCAATGGTTGCTTATCGCTGTTTTTAATATTTCAGGTTATTATAAATATATACTGTTTATAACATGGATTCCTCACGACGATCTATGCCTGAAAAAAATGTGTGTTGTAAAACTTTACTATAAATATGGAAATTATGCCGAAGTCTCACGCCAGTGGAAAAATCATTTCGACTCAATATCTCCTACTCGCAAGACGATGGCTGATATTATTTCCCAATTCGAGGACACTGGCAGTGTAGCGGAACGGCTGAGCCCGGGTCGTCCAAAGTCTGCCACAAATGGGGACCAGAAAGCTGCGTTAAGCGCTGCGGTATCCAGGAGCCCCCAGAAGTCAAATCGAAGGGCTTCCCTCCAGCTGGGTATATAGATTATCATAAGTCAGCAGATTAACCAGCTGAAGTCACATGTATTGTAAAAGAAATTTTGGTCAAATTGGTCCACGGTGTTCGAAGTTAAATATTACAAAAACTTGGGCTAATCACGGACATAATGATAGAAGGATACTTTTCTTCTTTTTTTCTGGTAAAGGATATGCATACGAAATTAAAATGAATATGCATTCAATTATGGCTGGATATTTAGGAAATTTGCGCCCGACAATGTCTATATATGCTACTAACAATGGCACTAATGCTGTATCTTAGGATAATTGTTATAACGCCTGATTAACCTGCCAAATACTTCATAGGAATTTTTAAGCAAAATCCGTTAAGGATGATTTAATAATTCGCTATTACACATTAATTTACACTACGCCTTAAGTCAGTCCCCTCTAGTTTTCTGCTAGTCGTTACACCCCTGCCACAATTGTATACTTGTGCAATGGGAATGCTTAGACTAATGAAGAAATTGGGTGTTCTCTATTTCAGGCATCCGCTGTGGTACTATCGATCCGTAGAGTTTGTGTTTAGTCCTAATACTTCTTCTCTTAACTTTGTAATTGATGCATTACATATTTTAATTTTTTATCATTTAATATACATTTACTTTAGGTGGAACACTGACTGATATGTGGGGCCGCCGTATTGAATATCATCATACTGTTTCACATCCTAATTCAACCGGCGTCCTTGCCACATCACCATCTATTGATCATCAGTATTACGTCGATTGTGTGACGCCACGTGTTAAAGAATCGCTATTGAATGCGGCAAAAGAATAGATATCAAAACGTACTCTATAACTGTAATGTACCTCGAATTACATTAGGACTACGTATATATGCTGAAAAATGGATGATTTGATGAAAATCGTCGAAGATTTCATTCAGAAAATTAAGATTTTGCTGCTTGTAAGCGAAAGCAATTCTTGCATTCATAAATAGGTATGGTACCATATAACCGCATAATTACGGGTCATATTTACCAACTACTACACGGGGACCTGTTGCCGTCGGAGTTAATATTTGAGTTTGCATCCGGCCTGGCCCGTGGATACGTTTACCCACTCACAATTCTGGCTTACATGTCATTACAACCCGATCGTCTGGACACTACCAGTACCAGGTCAGTACCCATGACCAGTTTACCGGGTCACCTAGGCGTTTTTCAAGTTTGTTTGAGCTTTTCAAGCTTTCTCAATTGTTTTACGATGGACGACGGAAAAGTTAAGATATGTCTCAATCGCTACCGTATCTTATCTAATCGATACGTATCCAAAGCCCGCCTATTCAGGGATGTAGATAGTTCCGGTAGGGGTAAATTATTGAGATTTTTAAAAATTCGTAAAACTCTCATGCTTGCAAATTTTGGGCATGTTTTTGAGACACCAGAGTGGATGGGGCGTGTGCAATTTCAGTGGTAAGTATGGCATAGAGGGTGTGTAAACCCTTAAGAGGCAACCCTCAATGAAAACCTATATCAAATTCATCGTATATACAATAATGGTTTGTCAGCAGTTTTACACTCTCCCATTTAATGCATGGTTAATTGTATCGCGTTGGCAGTTGAAAATAAATTTTGCTCATCATGGTTTAAATTGCTGAGCCAATACACAAATGCGTGTGATTAATATAAATATGTTCGGTTGCTTTCAGCGCGTCATTGAATAAATTCTTAAATCTTAAATGATTGGACAAAACATTTTTGGCTTAGCGTAAAGGCCGGCTCCGGCTCAGTACACTTAATGTGTATAAAACATTTTTGCTGGAAGTGCCATTTTTGGCAAGTTTATATTTCTATTTACGCTTATAGTTAAATAATGAAAATGTGTTCCACCTAGTTGTCAATTTTTATAAAAATTGAACATACTTTGACGAAGTTAATAATTTGTGAACAGAATTTAGAAAGGGTTCATTTTACCATACGAAAATGTTAATTTGGTTTGTATAGCGATGAACTGGTTGTAACCTTGCAGGTGCAGTGAGAACCCAGCGACATTCGTGGGACAATTATTCTCTTCATTAGTTTAAAGAGGACCATCTATTTGTAGCGTCAGAATAATTCCGGAGTTGGAAACCGCTGGCACCAGTCTCTTAGGTTTAGGAATGAATACCCTTAAAATCGAACTGCGTTATATCAAAGGATACATTTAGCATATTCTACTATTGTACCGATATAAACATATTCTGCTGGTGTTCCCGTTAACAAGCTTTACCTGTATTGCATTCCTTCATTTTCTCCTGTGCCACTAACTTAATATCTCCCTAAATCGGGTAACGCATCGCATTGTGGCAAAAAGCCATGGCAGTTCCGAGAAATCAGTGGTTAAGAGGTCAAGGCTTTGATTTTCACTAGCATGCCATGCTGAAAGCCACAAGTTTACCCTTCATTTATAACCTTAGTGGAAAGAAACATTCTCGACCTAAGCGCTCACAACAGGCTACAAATAACACAATAGCTTTATTTTACATACAATTGTTACGATGGAACACACTCTACGATAATAAATACCATGGAGCAATAACACAAAGCTCAAATACTAAAATAACAGCCATGACCAATTCGAAGCTTAGGTAAACCTGTTAATTTCCTAACAGTAAATAATGATTAATTGTTCAGTATCGAACGCTGAAATCCGCTTTGCGAACCGGAAACTTTCATCTCGGTCACCATCGTTTCAAACACTTAGCCTACAAGCTGCAGTTCTTACTTGCGCAGCGCTCTGGCAGCCTAAAGATATTCGTGTGGCGTATTATTCGCTCACTTTGCCAGGTTCCATAAATAATCAAGCAACAGTTCTTAAATAATATATACAGTAGTTGAGTGCACCGCTGCTTGAAATCATACAATCCGAATAAGGCCCAAGGTGCACTCTGTAGCCCCATCAAACATTGCACGATAGGCAAGTTTGGGTAAGGAAAGTGCTAAAGTAGCACAACACGTGAGATCAACAGTATAAGCCCAACAAGCTACGTACACGTGAACGCCAATTATGACAATTGCAGTAAAACAACAGCCTCACGGGGCGTAAATATGACCCAGCAGCGGATCCAAAAACGTTTAGTAACCGAGCATCAATATAATGGTTGAGCGTGCCGCCAGAAAGCAAGCTCTCAAAACTACCGAATGAAAAAATACTGGCTTACGGACGTGACAACAAATAGCTTAATGCTTAAAATACAATTACGTTATTTATACGTTACAATAATATTGAGATTAAGGACGATTCATTGGACAATGTTGAAAGCTCGAAGTAATGGATAGCTAAACAAAGTATATATATATGGATGGGTATATGCCGGTCGCGGAGACATTACTAATATATATACTGTACGTTAAACAAAGCCCAATGCCCGACAAGGCAATTTGATACATCAAGACAGTCTCACAAGTTGAGGCTAAAAGAATGTATTGTAATGTCTCCGCAATCCAGCCATACATAAACACAGTAAGTATAGAAAGTAATATGAACGGAAATTATTTACGACATCACATCGCCGTCATTGGCCAGCAAGGGATTTGTGAAACCGAAGAACTCGTGTAGATTCATTTCTGCCCCACTTTGAAAACTTGGCCTTACAGGCTGAACTTAACGGGATCCCGTAAGAAAAACGCAAACAGAAGAACGTGCTGATGGAGAGTTTAATTGCAGAAAAACGTCCCTAAATATCGACGACCAATGAAGGATTTTCTTGAATACGCTACTACCGCGACATACTTCTACACACAATACGGAGATAAACGCTCTCGCCTGACCACGTAATCTGCCTCAGCTAACTGACCAGCAGAGAGAATCCCAGCATGCCTGCCAAAAGTGGGGGGGCGCCTCCTGTGCTGCGCCTTTGTTGAACCAAAGACCAAGGATAAAGCTTAAATGCTCGATATTTTTCTCAAGCGTATGTACTTTTCTCCACAACAGAATACTTTGTTGTCCGCAAATAAGCGTCGCTCAGATATCATTAACTAAACTTATATACATGAAGCACAGAGGAATGAATTCGCTCGCAGTGCAAAAATCACCCCTGGGGTCGGATATGTGATAAGAGCACATACAATTATCCATCAACATTCTTGTTTTATATACTGACACCAAAATGACCAATAAAGAATAATTCACAGTACAAAATTAGTACGTCGTCTAATATCGATTCAGCTACTGCTGGTTTACAAAATTGACATTGCATCATATATATGACGATGATTGCACCTCGTAGCACATCATAACCACCAGTGATTATTATATGCAACGACCGATGTTGACTAAATGCGATATGATTCATTCGGGACCCCGCTCTGAACAAAGCCTGATTCTACAAAAAAAGTGTAATCGGTATACGTACACCTATATATACGTAGCTTCTAGATCTAACGTAAATCGACCGAGATTTATCTACTACTATTACCATATATTCTTATCTCGGTTTTTTTGCAAGGCGGGGGACTCCTTAAATTTTGGCTTCCCACCGCTATTTTTCACTTCCGCGTTTGTCGAAAACCGCTCAACTCACACGTTCTTATGATTCAACTTGGCTATTTATATCGTGCATTGTAGCTTGTAGGCCTCCGTTACGAAGTCGTTTCGATGACAAAACATATTTGAATCTGTAAAACGTTATAATGACATGAACTTCTGCAACGAAAGTCTACTACACGGTAGCTGAGTTATATATACCCAAAGCAGCACCATTTTATAGAAGAAAAACTTTCAGCCGCCCGTCAACGCCGGCATCTAGATGGACGTAGCGACTCCCATCCAACAACAGCGCTGGCGAGAGCTCATTTGCACTAATATCAATGTCTTTCAAAGCCACGTTCACCAACTGCCACACAAATCTATCTCTATATACTGGATATATACCAATATTGCCTATTGATCAAATAATAGAACATTTATAAAAGCAATCAATTCCGGCTACTCATTAATATTCTCAGCTTATATTGCCGCTTATATATATATATATATGTGTGTGTGTGTGCGTTACATTAGGTTTGGTAAGAAGTTATATATCACTTGGCAACACTGGCTTTGACAATAAATCAATCAAAATAAAACTAACAACTCTTGTTATCGCGCGGACCAAAAAGCAATTGCGTGTTGCCGGATTATATATACAGCCCAAACTTGAAACTACTATATATACCTATTAAAACACACACAGCTGGTGCCATATGTGTTGGAATATCAAGACAAAAAGAACAAAAATGAAAAAGATATTATTTTATGTAACTGTTGCTGTAACAAGAAATATATCAATATCACGCGACTGGCAGGTCTATTTACTTATACAGCTAGCACCGAGTATATAATAAAATCCAGCTAAGTCAAGCAAAAAAAACCAGTTTTGGGAAAATGACGGAAAAAATGTCATCCAGTTTACCCCACCACCACCATGAGGTCAAAAATATTAGCAAACCAACAATGGCTTATGTCAAATATGATGCTATATATTCTCAGCAATCAGTGATTTATAGCCATCATCAATCACCCCGCTGATTTAACAGATCATCAGATTGTGAGCAATCACAGATCTTTTACGTTTCACAGGTTTTGTGCAGCAATGCAATCATTAAATACTTTGAACAAGACCTGCAATATAAATATAATGTATATACTATTGCAAAACCAGTCATCGGCACAATGGCTGGATTTGCGAAAGCGGCTGTATTTCACATAGACAATATGAATATACAATAGACAGTAACAAAGCAGTACTATTGGGCTTCGGAATAGCGGGGGGGGGACGGTGCCTATATATATGGACTGCTGTGAACCCCATTGGCGACTGCGAAGCCTAATATTTCTAAGCGGTCTCAGCCCATTATAAGGCTGACCCTGAGTTCGCGATCCCTATTTGAGCGCCTTCGCCAGAACCACGACGATATTAAACCACATATACTGTTGTTATAACATTAATGCCAAAAGACACTACCGCCACGCGCATAGATACATTTTGCAACGCCGCGTTTGCGCTTAGAAAAGAATAAAAACCTGTTTTCTTAGTAAAATTATATATACAAAGGTTAACAAAAAACGGGGTTCGTTGTAATGCCTATTGTTATAACAACAAACGATATATAATCATCAAAGATACGGCGAAAAGATACAATGAAAAACGATAAGACCACATAGTCGTTTAACATATATACTCCGACTGACATGCTCGCTGGCAAAAAATCAAAAGAAAACGTTTATCGCTGTGTCTCATACCTACAGCCAAAAACAACTGCAACCACTACCATGGCTATTGTGACGTAATCTTAATAAACGTCAAAGTCTGTAGATAGGCATTATATATGCCCTTCTCGACAATGCACTACTAGCTTGCTGTTTGGGATACATATGTACGCCACGGTTCATACTCCTTTAACAAATTTAGTAGCCAGTGGAGTGTCAGGAGTTTTCTTACGTCAAAAGAAGGAATACTCACGTTTTTAGTTATTTTATAAATTTCTAAGTTGGAACCAACAGTGTATGCAGCAGGGTCCCCACGAGATCCCGACAATTTTTTCTCTGTTTTCCCTGCAAAATTTCCCCATTTTTTCCCTGCAGCTCCTGTAATAATTCAACTTGGACATATGAACACACAAAGGATATTATCGCCTAAAATCATATGTATAAGCTGAAAATTATAGCGTTTCAAACAATATATTAGTGCTGCAGCATGAAATCGGAGAAATGAGGGTCCTTGGTCTGAAATAAAAGAATAAAAAATCACAAATTTCCAAAAATATTTCAAAAAGCAACCCATTTCCAAAAAATCCCAAAATTTTCCCCTGCAGACGTCAAAATTTTCCCTGCAAAAATCGACAATTTCCCTGTTTTCCATATTTTCCCTGTCGAGCGGGGACCCTGTACTCCAAGTTTAACAAATGGCAAATGCTAGCTAAAATTGGGATGTTACAGTCGAATAAGTAATAACGGCCCAACATCATATATGGGACAAAATTAAACATATAATTTTAAGAAAGCAACTAAAATAATTTATAATAATGCAAATGTATGTTTAAAAAAATTATCTTTGGGTCTTGTTTCAAGCTAAAACTAAGAGTGGTAAAAGTGTTAAGTTTCACACCGTACCGGGGGGTGAGGGCGGCGGTGGTCAAAAATAGCTTGCGGTTCAATACAATTCACAAACCAATCATAATTATATATACATATAAATTACTCAATTTACGTATATATACAATATGTAAATACACTGTTAATACATAAGTGTTTTATATATATATATATATATATATATATATATATATATATATATATATATATATATATATATACAATTAAAAAGTTATATATACACAAGCGGCGAATCAAATCCTTAGCTAAAGTTGGTTACACACAGCTGATAACTAAAAATGTTAAGCAAAGCAAAAAGTAAACACTATAGCCCCGGTATAAAATTTGGGAAATACTCGGACCTCGCTAGACTGAACCCCAACTACTGAAGTCTCATCAAGGACTAAAAAAATAAAGCCAACTCTTAGCTTCAGCAACCTATTCCTACAATTTCAGAGCTTAGAAAAGCACACTATAGAAATCTCACCGTCGACTGGACCCAAAGTAGATATAAATCGCAGAGTCCAACATTGATCCCGAAAGCGAGTCAATGACTGGCCACAGATGGAACATTGTGTTTGGTAAATGTACAACAATTCGTACAAAACCACAACAGCAATGTATACAAAATCACATACTAAAGAAGCCTCGGTAATGCCAGCAACCTGTGATAAAGCATGCAACGTATTGTAATAGAGTATTTTCATTCAAAGAGACTATTAGATGTAGCTAGTTGTGTCATATCATTCGACTTGCTGCCAAATGATCGCCCCCGTCCCAAGAGGGAGCCAAGAAGGTGGGCAATATTGCCCAAAGCTAAAAAAACCAAAACCGGAATGCGCCCTTCAACAATGGCCCCACCCCCATAATGCACAGAGAATAAAAAAATACATGCCGAAAACACAGATATCGTAATTTACATTATTAATGTCACCTACAATCCAACAGATAATAAATAAATCAGTGCCTATAAATACTATAGTTGTTGCGTTGCATCCAGTGCGTTCACAGATTTCCACGCATCATATGTGCGTACGTTCAACCGCACACTACTCACACTCAGTCACGACATTTTCAACACGCAGTTTCAGCAACACTAGGGCTCCGTGACAGTTATAATCCAAATATACTTGCCGATTTTTTGCCAGATTATGTCAAATTTACCACCTCGTCTGATTGTCCAAGCCAAAAGCGTAACCCTGAGACTAAGCTTAGCGCATTGACTCATAATCAAACAAACTTTTAATTTTTGTCATATGGTATATATAGTGCTCGTAAACGCGTCAGTTTCCATGCTCTGTCATGGAGGGGGCGCTGGCGTAAACGTTGTCATAATCCTTTTGGCTAGTCCAACAACGTAACACGTTCAGTGAACATCAAATATAGTAGGAAACTGATTTCAAACACACCGGTCAAATATTCAAGGCATCAACACAGTGCATATTTTACCAGCGAATGATTATTACAACTTGACGTCTACTACAACTACGATAGCAATTTTGGGTCAAGAGCGAAATTTAAAACAGTTTTCCGCTGGTACCTTTACCAAATGTTCCCAGCAAGCAGGGAGTACCCGACTTGATGGTAAACTTTAATTACTAACTAAACGTGTTCTTACACCCGGCACTGGTCCCACAAGTACAATATAGATTATTGTTATACCAGATATCGAAAAACATGTTCAAATATGTACAAATAATTCCATCTGACAACTGTTATTTATTGCACACAATAAATTCAGCTAGTAGTATATAATACGTAGTATATATAAGACGTAGTTATTCATAAAAGTTGCTGATGATGCGCCTACATACTACCATCGCAAATTCAACGATGTACTAGCCGTTTACCATTCAGCAAGTCATACAATGCTGTACATCCATCGAGGATGACGACACCGACGCCTCGCTCGGTTTTTGATGATGATGATTAGCTGCGGCAACGGGTATTGTTGTCGGAGTTTCACAGCTGACGTCATTTCGGTCTTCACCATCGGCCGCCGTCGTACACTCCGATGACGACATCGAACAGCCGACAAAACCGTCGGCGCCAGTTTCGAAACAGCTACAACTATCGAGCGACAATAATCGTTTGTCGTCATTGGCGTTTGTTGTCGTTGTTGTATCGTGATCCAACAACGACCCACCGTTTTGGTCGTTTGACGCGACGCAATTGCCGCTGCGACTACTACTCGAACTGTTACATGACGACGGAGCGCTACAATAGTCCGAATCGTCCACCGACGATGACGACGACATTGTTGTTGTTGCTGCTGCAGCAGTAACAGCTGCGATCTGCCTGTGACGCAACACAGCCCCGCAGTTAGTACTGGAGGTGCACGATGGATTGACGGCAGCAGCGACGGTGCCACAACGTTGCTCTGCACGGCTTACAGCGCACTCATGCTGGCCACTACAACAGCCTCGAGCATTTAGACTATCAAAGCTACAGCAACCGGTCGCTGTATGTTCCATCATCATCGAATCAGCGTTCGACTCGAGTAACTGTACTACTCCGCTGCTATCAGCGTTTATGAACGCCACAGCGCCATCTGCGTTACGATTGTCTGCGACCGGAGTTAAATCAGGGTCTTTCAACGAAAGCAGTCTTTCGGCATCTTTAGCGCAATCGCAGCTGTTCATGTTACTACTGCCACAATTTTCAGACGTTGGAGTCTTCTGTTGCTGCAAGCTGAGCACCATGCCAACCGCCGCCCGAACGCAATGTTGAGCAACTTTGTTGCCACAGGTCCCGAATGGACTGTTGCAACAAAACTTGCTACCGCGACTACAACAGATACAGTTACGCGCTCCGCAGTAACTAGCACTGCTAATTCCGCTACTACTGCTAGCCGCCGTGCTGCTAAGAGACATGCTCATCGTTGAAGAACACGCTGAATTCGTAGCACCATACTGCAGCGACTGCTGTAACAATTGTTGTTGGTTGTCGCCACCACTGCATGGCGACTGCATCGCTACCGTCGGCTGTTGCCTGTCCCTACACTCGCCAACAGTCACACCATCATCAGCACCGCTGGCGTTCAGCCCGCTACCACAAGCTGACGAAGCCTCAGCCACCAAGGCGGAATTGCCAGTACGGCTACTATCCAAACTGACCGACACATAATTGCTTGCTGCTGCGTTGCCATCGACAGAAATAGCCTTTCTCGAGGCCGACGAACGCTTAAGGCAAGATCGAAGCTGAAGCAGTGTATTGCTCGGCAGAGGCGCGCCAGGCTGTGCCGCCGGATGGGCTAGCCACGGATGCTCCATGAGCTGACGAAACGTAGGTCGTCGATTGAAATCACTATGAAGACAGCAATAGATTATATCTCGACATTCTGTAATAAAATTAGAACTAGTTAATAATAATTTACATGCGATATGACTGGCTGGACACAAGGCTCCTGTGATTTTTATTAGCAACACAAAAATTTGTTGAGGACATTATACTGGCGCAACATCGGACAATAGTGAGCGGCTAAGGTGACATTCTTCAAGTTAAGCAGTTCCAGCGTTATGGTATGCCGCGGCGCCTTTTGTACACACCCTGAATTTCAGGGGTGTAAACCCCCTATCTCTCTCTTCAGCATGTATGCGCATCAGCTACAGGCAGTATGAGCTTCTGCTAATTCGCAAAATACGGTAGCTAAATGTGTGTGCGACATAGTATATATACAAAAGTGGCCATAAGAGTGTGTCGTATACCCTCAGGAATTGATTTAGAGTATGTGTGTCACCCTAACTGTCTATGCGGTAGGGTCGCTCGCTACTATAGGAGTCAAAAGTTCCAGACTGTGTGGACATTATAGCGGGAACGCCGCATTACTTTTTCAGCTTCACGCGTTATTTTAGTAGAGGCACTCTATCTGGCCGCGGTGAATTTCGTGGGCGCAGTTTTCCCATTCTGCATTTCATGGGGGATTGAAGTTTTCTCGTTCAGAATTTCTTATTTGGACAAAATACAAGGATACTGCCCGAAACGCGCCGCTATATTCCTCTCGGCAAAACGTGATGAATCTTGCGCCATGCTTATCATTAACATATTTTTGGGTCTCGTCCAAACTCAATTTCAATGTTCATACAAATAGTCATGATGCCACCTCTGCCAGTTATGTGCCAATACTTTCCCACTATCGCTAGAGTTGAATAATTTCCTGCCAAATTAATGCTTAGACCTTGAAACGGCAACATCTCAAAAATCCAAATTTCTTACCACGAGCTTATAAACATGCAGCAAGTTCGTAACACACCACTTAAAGGTGTGTGAGGCGATATGGGAAAATATTTTACAGCTAATCACCCGCCCAACCGCCGTTCTTGCCGTGTGCTCTGTCATAGTGTTCTATCGAGTATCCGATGCTAAACGCGTATCAACAAACCTGTATATATCGAAACCTCTTGTTATTTTATTGTAAAAACGTCATTGGTTCCATGTATATATTTCAAATATTTATACATAATATTTTTGAACTAAATAACATATCGTGATACCAATACCAAAAACGCTTTCAAATTCAGAATTCAAGCCAAAACAATATAAATATACATATATATATATATATATATATGGATATTTATCAGGCAATAACCGGAACCGGAACCAGCAACCGGAACCGTCCATTTAAACCGGAACCTGGACTTCGAAATTTATATATAGTAAAACAGATGATGGAAGAAATGAAGGTATAGTGGATTTATTGCGATGGTATTATTGCCTTTCTGAAACTTTAAAGAGACTGAGGAAGCTAATAATGTTTATTTATCGATCAGATATGTCGGTTTTTAGTCATTCAGAGCAAAAAATGTCTTCCACTATACACCATTGCGTATACTGCATCAAATCGAATATGCTTACAAAGCTTGGAGCGTAGAATACACACTTTCGCTCTGTCTCCAGTCGCCTCCGTTTACTACACATATTATACGTTTGTTGCATGTTCTTCTGTAGGAAACTTAAAATTATTGGTTTATATGATTCTAAGAGAAAATTATAGATAGAAGGTAATTTTTTGATCAGTGGTCAGAGACACTGTTTAGGCTAGCGTTGGACAAACAGTGCCCGTCAGTTAGATCAGAATGATGATAACTTTCTAATCAGAATGCTATAAATGAGACACATTGTGATGCTGCTCGCACAGTTTCAATAAATACAGTTCATTGCCAGGAAAGCAGTTTCTAGCTGCGTTGCAGATAACGTTAGTGTACTTTAATTTAGACTGATTTACCAAGTTTACAAGCGCACTGGCGGGTGCTTGACGCAATTATGTTAGCCAAGCATACCCTAAGTACTTCTGCGTAAGCCATACTCTGTTACCGAGTTGGACCGGTTTAATTCAAACGTATCCCACAGACTTCTGGATGTGTAAAATAGGTGCTACAAGCATCGACCTTGCTTTGATTTAACAAACTCCTGCAGGTTATTATGAAAAATTCCTGCTCAAATTATGTGCCCCACTTACGTTTCACACGGCAAATTGGTTAATCTTTTCTTTTGCTTGGCTGTATTGGAGCTTGATCATTGCATAATATATATTATATATGTTTGGATTACAGGATGAAGCAAAAAACGTGGAAAATTTCAAACAAAATTTTTAAACCGGAATTCCGGTTCCGGTATGGTTTTTGCCCTTTGCCGGAACCGCAATTCCGGTTACTCCCTGATATGTATCTATATATATATATATATACAAACATAACACGAACCTCTGGACACACGTCGTCTCCAAATGAGATTATTGGCAACAATATCGCGATCGTTGTGATATGGAATATCGCCACAGACCATGTCATATAGTAGGATTCCAAGCGACCAAACAGTTGCCGGCTCGCCGATATAGCGCCCGCTGGCGATCCATTCTGGAGGACTGTACACTCTGGTGCCTGAAACATGCCGTAGACGTATTAGAACATACCCAAAGATGATATCTATAATAGGGTTACAGCTAAAAGATAAGGAATCAAAATATATACTTTATAAAGTGGTATATAAAAGCAATTTTTCCACAAATACTTACAATCTTTAGCGCGATAACGATTACAGTGTTCGGCGCAGTTGTTTACACAGTGTCCCACGTCCCTATATTTTCGCTCATCTGCAGCGCTGACAATTCAGCGATTACATTATATACATGGATCCCAATGCAGTCATATATTATACTCACATTCAGGATATCATGACATGAACTACCAAGATGAAAATTTTTTCAGACCTAAAAGCCGGGTCTAGACACCCTCCCTCCCCTGGCTACGCCGTTAGACATAGGTTCAGTGAGTGCGCGGTAGAATCGTCGTTAGTGTCAGATCGGTTCCAAACAATATGATCTGTGATCATCAATGGGTACAGCAGCAAAACTGATTAAACACAATATAATACTTAGACCCAGCCTACCTGGTCATAAATCATAGGTGTCCATTATTCGGCAACTTAGTGGCAATATGCTGTCGGTTGCGGTAGTTATATACCACAAATTTTCCACGCGCCGTGTCCCCAATTTCTTGTCTTAGTTGCCTTACAATTTTTGTATATATAAATACTAAAAAATTTTCTGTCCGCGGTAAATATTATTTAGGTCGGGGGTCTAAGTCTTAGCAAGTAGAGTCAAGCTCAACAGGGTCTTCTTTCCCCGCCGACTTCACGGTGCCCGTTCCCACCGCTGTGGTTTCGCTAGATAGTAGATAGGGACAGTAGGAATCTCGTTATTCCATTCATGCGCGTCACTAATTAGATGACGAGGCATTTGGCTACCTTAAGACAAGAGAGTCATAGTTACTCCCGCCGTTTAATATTATTTAGGTCGGGGGTCCAAGTCTTAGCAGGTGGACGCAGCCCCTGCAATATCCCATTTTCTAAACACCTATAAAATAGATGTATATAATGGAATATATACTTATATATATCAGACGCTATTTTGCTCCATATGGACTACAAAAACACAACTGAAGTCAACTCGTATATACATACCATCAAACGTCGAAGAACAAGCGCCGTCTTTGATAAAAGCACCCGACCCGAAATCGATTAGCCGGATCGAGCCATCGCGGAAACTGACAATAATATTTTCGTCTTTGATGTCACGATGGAGTATGCCAATGCTGCGACACGCCTCGACCGTATCCAATACCTGTTATCAAAAGGGAAGTTAATGAATATATATATATATATATATAAATATGATTTCTGCAATATGACATATACATATGAATATTATTGCCAAGAGTTCATCATGGCTTCTTGGCAAGAGTGTAACACTATAATTCTTGACATTACTACGTAAATGCGTTGAGCATAACGGGATCCATTTTGACCTTATCAAATCCCTCCGGTTTTGGGGGTTATGTCCAAATTTTGGAAGAGACGTGGTATCGCTGAAAATCTGTCCCGACAGCTCTCAGTATATAGCCCTAGAAACCTGGTGAGGTATAATATATGGATAATAATGTTTTCAGGAGTCGGAACAACTTTTCTCAACGATACAATGTCTGATGACCACCCAAAACCGAGGATGTGGGTGTCCAAATAAACCTTGCCGATTCATATTGTGATCGCGACCCCCGCAACCCCCCCTAGCTACGCCCTTATCTACTAATACCTAGGCGAAACCCAACGGTAATAAACGAGCTATGCATATTGGTCTCTGTCCATTCGGCCGTTACGCTCACAACAGCTCAAACATTTTCGTGCAAGATTCTTACAATATTAAACATAATATGCATTTGTATATTTATAATAAGTGTTGTTTTTTTATTGACAAGTGGCCAAAATCAACAGTCTTCGACTAATGGAAAAATATATATTTCTTTTCACACTTAAAATTTTTAGTATATATATACAGAGAAAAATATTAATATATTTGTGTGTACGACTGTGACTATGTTTATGGGTAGAAATTTGGGATCAATCCTTGTTTGCCTCTAAAATATTTTGTGAAATCCCCCAGTGTATCTTAATTATGATTATTGTGGTTAAAACCGCACACGTGCTTAAAATAAAGAAGAACAGCGTAGAGCTGGGGTTCGTGGGGGGGGGGGCGGGGCGCAGCCCTCCGCCTTAGACCTTGTGTAGGTCTCATATAAGGACTTTAGTATATCGACAACTGTGTGGCATGCGTTAAACTTAGGCCCCTTAAGGATATCTTGCGCAGGCGCTGGTGACACACTACTGTGCTTGGGACCATCCACGTGGACTATTGAAGTGAAGACCTAAAAATTATCAAACATCATCAATTCAAGTTTTTCCACCTATAAATGCTCTTTTCAATAGTATTTCCTCTGTTACAGGAGGGGAACTTGTATTGATGCCCCAAATTTATTATTTACTGTTCTTAAAAAGACAAATCGCGAGTGCATTCCTCTATACAAATTGAACTATATACATATATACATATACAAAACACCTACACGAACACATTCATTTTCATAAAAAAATATATACGTACGTGTACGTACACTATTATATATTTTGTATCAGAAAATAATTTTTACCCAACTACAATAATAATCTCCGCATTCACACTCCTCATCGCACTAAACAGATTTGTAGACTCGATTGTCTACGGCGGTCCCCAATTTTATATGTGCAATTTTCATATTTTAAAACGATTTCACACACAAACACACAGTATATATACACAACATAAATAAACAATTATGTGTTTGTATAAATGAGACCACCGGCGTGCCATTCCCAAGCATCACTACTACGACGTTTATACGTAACAGTTACTGGAGACAAAGTTATGAATGGCACAGAAACGTAATTTTTCTGTATATATATATACCCAAAAAAAACTGAGCATTTGAGTTTTATAGCGTTCATTTCTCAATCGCTTTTGAAATATATATATACATGTAACGTATATATATAATAATCCCTTCTTCAATTTCTCCATAATTTTGACGCTCAATTTTGACACCATGTGTTCTTAAAATTCTTTCAATCATCAATAGTATACATACTATATATATATATTCTGTCTCGTCTACAATACGAAGAAATGTTAATCAACTCAAATTTCCCGAGCACCACCTAGATTCTGGGGAGTCAGATTCTCCCTCCAATGATCGTGTATAAGTTGAGCCACTCTAGGCTGAGAGCCCTGGCGAATCCACAGCTGGGGCGACGCCATGTCAGAGCATCACACATCACACACAATAATGTAAAATATGCAAAGGAAAGGACAATGAAAAAATTAAAAAAAAACGGTATATCAAAATAAACAGCCCAACTGCACTTGCGGTGGGGAAAATTCAGACAATTGGCACGCCACCTTTTCAGCTATAGCCCCCATCATTGTCTCTGAACAGCCTATCATATCTCTCTCCCAACAAAACCTATCTCTTCGAGATCAGGGTCGCCTCTTTTCAGCAATATCTTCCGAGATACTGTCTAGCATCGTTTTATTTGTTTAATAAAACAGTACTAGGTCCGGGGGTTTCAACGGTATTTTACAACAACCACTCCCTTTTCACGCATAAATTAATGTAAGCTTCATATATAATGTTGAGCAAACTTTTGCCGCAATGATGATTTGTATCTGCCTCGTTGGGCTGCGAACTTCGGACACTGGACACTACGTAGCAGCCAAGCTTTTTACGATTTGTTGTTGCTCACTTGGCAATGCACGCCATTGCGATTGTATATATATATGTATCACACCAAGCGTTAAAGTATATACTTCGATAATTTTATGATATATATACATACACTCAATAATAACTAAGTTGTAACAGAAATAGTATATATATATATACCTGTCTAAACATTCGGCGAGCGAGGATCTCGTCCAACGGCCCACGTTCGGTGATAAAATCGAACATGTCCGACGCCAACGTTGGCCGTTCCATTACGATAAGGAAGCCGTCGATGCGTTCGTACCAGTCGAGGAGACGAATAACGCACGGAAACGCGCGGCAATGCCATAACAAGCTGATTTCGATCGGAACTTGGCGTCCATTGAGCTGAAATCAAAGAAAACATATAGATATATATACGGGGATGCCAAAGTTTTTTCACAAATTCCCCAAAGGAACCCCGACAAACAGGGAACGCATTTCAAACAATCTATTACACCAGAAGCATTGCATTTCTTATTTACTTGACGTCGAAATTTATTGCTATAATCTAATTTCCATTGTCAACGATGGATTTTTCGTTGTCGCCAAAAATCTGTAGAGTCAGAGTTTGACATTTTCATGTGGAAGATCTGTGAGAGGAGTCGCAATCCGCTAAGCAGTTGTCCCGCTTTCCCGTAAGCCGAAAGCCGACTATAGTTTATCGTGCTCAAAAATCAACACTGAATGCACATATATATTTATGTTTGTCGCCGAATATCGTTAGTGGTAATATCGGTGTATATACAAGGATTCCTCTGAAAAAAAAATTGGAATGAATGTAAAAATGTAGGTCACCACGATAAGCCATCAGCGAATATATGAAACGACGGCTGCTTTGCATGAATTCATATGCTGCTCTCCAATTTGGGGATTCAACGATTCTAGAATCAAATCCAACGATGACACAAATTCTCAGTATATATATCACCATTATATACCTATATATCGAAACTTAGTAGTTATAAACAATTTCCGTTTCATATTTCATAAAATTACGTAAAACTGGAACTGTTATCGAACGCTAACTCAATATAATTTCCATTATATGCTTAGAGCGAGGCTTGGCAAAAACCATATAAAAATGACTTAGAAGGGTCTGACCTTTATGCATTGTACGTGGGATTGAAGCGTGAAGCTTAGTCACTCGAGCCAGATCTGGGTGTTTCTGCGTTCGAGACTATTAAAGCACGACTCCAAACACATACCCGCATTTCCACAATAGCTTTCGTTCTATTTAGATTGCCCGATGTCAGCCTCACACAATATGAACCTCCTAATTCAGAAAACTATATCGGGTGAGTTACTTATTACGTTTTTCGACAACCAAATTATTTTATTTGTCTATTCAATAAGTACTGCAATTCCTGAAACAGATTGATATGTATTGAAACGCGTCCATGTCTTATCACGCTAGCCACCGTATATGTACAAGTAGAACCACGCTGCCCGTATCACGCGAACCAACAGCACCAGCTTCCATTGCTGCTGTTGTTGCTACAACTGAAAAAGATTAGCAAAGCGCCGAAAATGACCAGAAACTAGCGCCACAATTTGAAACGAGCGATATATATTTGTTATTCGACAGCGATGAGGAGTCAAACATTACATCATCATCATCATCGTCGGCCTCATCGAACAAATCCAGCGACGGCGGACGCCAAAATCACACAATTTAACCGAATCAAAATGCCAACCACAACCAAAACTCAACATCATAACTTCTTAACAATCAATGAACAAAACAGCAGTGCAATTGCAGCTTGCCAAAGCCCTAATCATTGGCTATTAATGGGCAGCTGCAATAAATCGTGACCTAGCAAACAAACAACACGACGACGACAGTGCCTTGGAAGACCCACCGCACAAATTAATCTAAATGAGCTAGCTCGGTCCTCGTCTAACTTCAACATGCGTGGTTTCGGACAAACTCAGTTAAAAAAAGCAACCGCACTCGCGGCGACTCTTGGCCTTCTGGCATACGTTTTGGATTTCATGTAACTGGGACAGCGACAGCTTGGTCGAGGCCAAGATAATAATACAATCACAACCGCAAAAATGCGAGCCGGTGGGGTCCAGCAGGAGATCATTAACCCTGAAATCCGTCAAACGAAATGCGCTTAATGATGATCCTCCTCAGAACGAACACGGTAGATGTACACGTCTTTGTCACCTATACAAAGTCCTAGAGGCTTAAAAGTACACCACTTATATAGTTATTGTTGCTCAATTAAGATTCATTATATATAATAATTTGAATTATAACAGTGTTTCTATTTGATGCGACGAGACCTTAATTTTTAGGGAAAGCTCGGGTGGTCTGTCGAAAAATTTAGCAACCTTTTTCCGCATGCGGACCAAAAGTTTATTCTAATTGCGCCGTCTAATTAATTCCAATATTCCAATTTTGTCTCTTAAGACTCAGTTCATGGCCCGATACGAGCCTAAAATCTTGGTTCTCACCTATGGACAGTACTACACAAAAATATTTCTACTAAAATGTGTGTTTTTGATCAGTTTTCCCTGCCTAAAATAATCACTGGGCACAGGAAAATAGCAAATATAACTAACATTTCTTAAAGTTAAAATTAAACTAACCGTTCCCCAGTCGACAACATTCTCACGACTGACAAATTTGACCGCCACCGGGTAATTGTCGCTAATACGAAATCCAGCATAGACCGTACCGAAACCGCCGCGTGCCATTTCCGGGCCAAGTTTATAGGTCTTTTTGAAGCCGCTGTACACTAAAGAAAAAATGAATAGGACTAAGGAATTGTTGAAACAACACATATATACACCACGGGTATAGAAAACAATGCTTGCGAAGCGTTGGTGACGCCAAAAAATCAGCAGGTCGTATGCGAACGCAAATAATGTTAAACAGGCATATCTGGAATCAAACTACAATTTTTTGCTAACGACCTTGCGTATTTATAGGTGTGGCTGGTAGGCAAAATTAACGTAAGACAAAGTTATTATTTTACCAGCACACTAACGTTAAGGAACTACGCACTTACCAGAATGCGGCATTACTCTTGGCTTAAGCTTTACGCGGTCCCTCCTGACCTTATTTAGGGCGTGTACGAAGTACTAATCAATCCGAAGATACTGCGTTTCAGTCCACGGTTCCAAACTGCGGTATAAAGTATAAAGTGCATCATGCAAGCACAAACAAAGTGCTCGGCTCGCTTCTGATATGGGGGAAAATTGGATACAAATTTGATGTTAGGGCAGTTTAACTTTCTTAAACTGACCGTACGTATGAAAACCGGCGACATTTCAGAGCGTTTCAGACACTACGTTCTGTACGTATATATACAATATATTCATAAATGGTCTCATAAAGATTTTTGCTAGTAAACTGATTTGATGTGATTAAACGAAACACGTTATGGTACGACTTCAACAAAATTTCCTATTCTAAAATTTGACATTTCAGGCGATGAATCTAGTATGAGATGGAGAGATATACATATAAAGTATAACAGCGGTATCATCTAACAGGCAAACCCTAATTTTGTCTATTCTATGTTTATGATTAACAAGGGTCGGTTATGGTCGACTATCCTGACTCTATTATATACCCACAGTAGATTCGACCATCGTCTCTTTGTATTTGCAAGAGTACATTAGGGAAGAGTATGACACTTCCCTGCACTCACATGTAAACCCGTGTTTGATGACGCGGTCGTTTTCGGACTGAACCCCAGTTTTGTGGGGTCGTCAAACTGAGGGGGTGCGGCCTATCCCCTCTCCAAAAACTGGGTGTGGTCTGTGCATGACTACCCTCCAAAACTGGGGGGTCAGGTCGACGAAAACACTCGCGTCATCAAACGGGTTTACATGTGAGTGCAGGGAAGTGTCATACTCTTCTCTAATTCACTCTTGGTATTAGCAATTTACTCGAATATAGTGCATTAAAGTCAAAAACGGTGTATATAATAGTTAGGAATAACAAACCCCAGCAAATACGAAAGAGTTGATGATCCACAACTTACAAGCTCGTTTCACATGTTCCTTGTCGTCAGACGATAAGCCCAGCCCGATTAGGGCGAAGTTTTTGAGTCGTTGCTTGAGCATAACTTTGATAATCCTGGTTTATCGGTTACGAAAATGCGACGTATGTTGTACTTCACCAATAAATAAATCAAAAGTAATGTATATAGCTAGTTAAGTTAAGTTAGTAGCAAATCGCGTATTTGTTTAGAGTAAACACGTGTTCTAAAAACATTAAATTTACTTATATTACATTACACGTTGCACAAAACTTTCTCAGTCGCCCAAACGTACTACCGTGACTGACTGAGCCAAATTTAAATAAATTTGTCCTTCCTGACTGAGCCGAATGCCGAAGAATTTTGTTCTTCAGATGTACAGTGCCATGCTGAAACCGAAATGCCAACGGGACTTTCAAAAACACAGTGAATATCATTCACTGGCTTTACGATCAAAAATGCAATCTCCTGTTCGACAATAATTTAGTACATAAAATGGCGAAACAACAACAACAAAAAAGTTTATTAACCAACGCATATATACAGATAACCGGAGAGTCAGTGTAACGAGGCTTGAATCAGGCGTTAAGGCCATCCATCATATATATAGCGAGCTTGAAACTTAGGAAATGGCATACCAACTGCCGGTGTACCAGTGACAAAATATTTGAACAAACAAAAATAAAATACGATACACGACGATATACGATATATTCGAAAAATGTCAATTCATTGATTGAAAACTTCCTAGTCTTGCTGCTGATGTACAAAGTTGTTCCGTGGATCAGTCTCCAGTTCACTGAAACACAGAGTACCACCTACCTATCATTGTGTGATTAATATATATCAATAACTAGCAATGTATGAAACAATATAGCGACTGAATACATGCACTATACATTATTAATATATATATATATATATATATAATTGTTATGAACACGTTTCAGAAGCAGAACTTTGCAATAAATGTAAAGTCACGTATGTATCAATAGGAACTGAATAAAATTTGAATTAAATATTTTCGCCGAATCAAAACAACCTACAACAGCTTTATTATTTATTTTTAAAAATATAATACACAAGTCATTATATACGTGCTCTCAACCAGCCAAGAAAGATAGTGTTACGCATTCCCACACACGAAAATACGTAGTGCAGCAACACAAAAACAGTGGAACGAACAGTCCCTCATATTAAAAGCATCATCATCCGACTAATTTTTATATCCGGAACTGGATCGAGGTATTCGCCTATACTTGTTTCAAAACAACCAATTACTATTCAAAGCAATGTAAATTCGTCGCTTACTACTGCGCGCGACTATACGCGTGTTGTTGTTCGGTCAACATGGACAGAGGCTTAAGGATCCGAGCAATAGCTCCCAAATAGTTTAGTATGTGCAATGAAGGTGAGTGACTATCCTTTTCGGGTTCCATAGCTAGCAGCTACCTTCAACAGTTTATCAGCACTGCAAATGCAAGAAATTAACTTAATAGGCTCTGAGACTAAGCTTCGCTAACGCGATTAGGTCAAAAATTTCAGCCTCGTTAGCAATGCCACTATTACATACATATATACATAGGTGTTGTACATATGTTTAACATATCTATCTGTAGCGACTCCACGACATACGTATAACAAGTAAGTAACGAAGCTCGATGAGGAGTTTAATACCTACGCATGCAGGTAGTGGGAACCATTTTCATTACTATATAACACCGACAGATGTCTGGGTCAGATATACGTCTGCTCATACCGATCGGTGATGGGTAAATTAGGATAACGCTATTTTTTAACGTCGTCAGCCGCAATCGTAAGACCCTTAAAAAAGTCAATAGCACAGGAGCAATTGCAACACAGATTAAGGGCACCGACCACGTCGGTTCTCTGAGATCAAAAACGGAGAAGAAACGGATCAAACTTAGTTACAATCAGTGCGTTGACTCGGAAAATTATGGATCACGTCGAAAATTAGATTAAAGAGACAGCATGCTACAAAGAGTAATACGAGCATTCGAGGGCGCAAAACGTGCCATAATTCACAATGATCGCTATTCCACTATATGTATATAGCGGTCATCTGCTCAACATGTTATGCTACATTTGAAATTGCGCGTCCCAATCTAAAACTATATATACTCCTTATTTAGATAATAACGTTTTACGTTGCACAACTCACACTCGACACAGGAAAGCCACAACAAAAAGAAAATACCACCGCACCCGTGACCTGAAATTAATCTCAATAGCATCACGGAGTTGAACTCAATCCTGCGTATCTCACATCTATATACAATTACATATATATATATATATATATCAATTTCACTATATATATACATAATTTTAGGATATATATTAAATTAATTTCCACTCGGAAAGTGCATTACCACACCCAGCCATCGTCGAAATTTATTAATTTATTTATTTATTAAAATGTGGAAGCACTCGTCGTGCAGCAAGCAAGTGCCGCATGGTGTGTGTTGTTTACTTTACACCGGACGCCTGTCACTATAATACACTCACCACCAAATGCTACCGTGGTATAATACCAGTAATAACCAACAAAAAGGAAAAATGATCATATATATTTTCCATTATAATTAATATATATAAATCAAATATTTGACTATCATACCGTGACGACGCTTTCGTGTCATACCGTGCTCAAGGTCCGTCGGCCTGGCTAGGTGGTCCGACACCTAGGGGGGGTAACCCCTAGCCCGGCTTATCGACACCTATGCGGTAAGTATACTTATATATACATTGGTGTCGCAAGGAGGGGGTTGCTTGGTGCGAAGGAGGAAGCCCCGTACAGTTTATTCACGAGCGTGAAATAATTAACTATTATAAAGTAAATTTCATTGACCGAACCACCACACACCAATTTTGAAAAGCTTATAAAGCCGTTGTTTGTGTATATATACATATATATATGAACCAATAATTCATGCTCAACACCGTGTTCATGAAATACGATTAGAGAAAGCAATACCAATGCATCATGTTTTTAATTTTGAGTTAGAAATCTAAATATATATATATAAACATTACTGCTGCGTTAGAAAGAAAGATATGAAAAATGAGAGCTTTACGCTGAATGACACTCGGACATTAATTAACTGTTTCGGTAGTCTCCTGCTACCGAATTACGCCAAGTTACAAGTTGTGGTCTATCGATACATTATTCATAACACCATAACTCATAATTGAAAAAGTTGCAAGCAAAAATTCAAACAAACTTATTAAAACATAAATTAACTGCAGTAATAACGTAGTGGAAGCATGAAGCTTTCAACCAGAATAAGTTTAGTGGATTATTTCTGAAGCTCACACGATATATAGTTCAGAGTATCGGAAAATGTCGACAGCGATGGGATTTGAACCCACACCCCTGGGATTCCGCGCTGCGTCTGCCCAACTCAGCTACTACTGAGCTACTCAGTCGATCCATATTCCGTGATACCAAAAGAATAAGTTAGAACAGTTGATTTTACCCGTACATGCCCCACCTAGCTCAAAACCAACACATAGACTGGACCACTCTTTTACGGCAAATGGAGCCCCATTCCCGTCGCAGCGCTTCTCTCGCAAATAAAATTTACACCGTTCTTCATACACTAAGCCTGAACCTAAGCTTGGGTCTTCACATAATACACAATGTGATGTCCATCTAATAGTAACATTCATTTTTTGTTCGCTGAGGTGGGGATCTACAGTAAAATCACCAATAATCCACCAAAATATCCAGGTTGTTTTTGACGCCAAAGAGGAACTCGTTTCTTTGTTTTAATCTAAACATATAATGATCGGATCTATATGAGCTTCGTTTCTGATTTCTATGACAGTCATTGGGAACAATTTACTTCGCTAGTGCAAATTCCGAACATTAAGGCAATTAGTGTAGAAGGTTGGCGGGAAAATAGGTGACCGGGTGCAGTTTTTTTAACGAAGATTCCAAATGAACAATCCGTTTTAGGTTAGTTCCTGCCATCGTGTTATCTCCACTAAAAGACTTGACACATCATATGTACTGTTAAAAAATTTTAACTTAGCAAATCCATAAAATCTGATATTTATACCAAGTTAAAAGGTGACGTTTTCGATGAAGTTGATTACGTTTTAAGTGATACGTATGGTGTGAATACAAATGTTTGAGTAAATCATAACATCGAACCAGCAAGCGCTAAGGTAAAACAACTGTATATACGTTCAGAACCCTCGCCAACAATTACATTTCGTGGCTTATTTTCACCAAAATCTAAGATTAAACAATTTTATACCCTTTGCGGGTCCCGCTTATTTTTAAAGGCGTGTTCACACGCTCAAACTTTATATACGCTCAAATTTTGAATTGAAGGTGATTTTTAATCGAAAATTGCGATGTTTCAAAATATGCAATTATCAATCTGAGCTGAAACTTTTTCATGTATTGCAGCATCTCGTCGATGATTGGATACATCAATATCATCGATGAAACGCTTGAACAGTATTCCCACGTTTAAACTTCCAAAAAATATGCTTTCAAATTTTGAGCAAAATAAAAGTTTGAGCGTGTGAACTCGCCTTAGCTTACATCCAAAAAGTTTGTATAAAATTTTAGGAAAGCAAAGCTTAAAATGCATCATAAAAAAGATATAGTCGATGAAAATTAAGCATTTATGATTTGAGCCAAGCTCCTAAATAAAGTAGGAACGCAAGAAAAAGAAAACAAAATAAAACATTAAAACTACATACATTCGTCAGTCAAACAGCAACAATAAAATAATATACAAAAGCAGAAAAAAAGAAAATAGTAAGAACTATCGGCAACAAACAACGTATGAATTATATACTAGAAGAAATATATATCTAAAACTGCCTACAAAATCGATGACGAAGACAAAATAAATAAAATAACGCGCGGCGCTGTCACCGTCCTTACTACTACTAACTGCTCCCACTCCTCGCTCTCGCTCACTCTCGCTAAAGAGAGAACGCGGCAACATTCTCGTTTGACGTCAAAACTTGAATCCTTGCCAACAACACATACCACACTCCTCCTATTGTTACTAGTCAAACCATCTATCTATCCACCAACTTACTCTCCTTTCGCTAAATGGAGAAAAATGTTGTCGCTTCTGTTTTGAAATTTCCCCAATAGTAGTTATAGTGTAGTTGCTGTTAGTCAATATTCACTCCTGGTCGACGTATACAATATAATGTTACTTGCTTGGTCGCTTGTTTGACAACATACAACCGTTATAACAAATATAGGCAGTGGTGGGCCCTAATATAGTACACCCCTCCGGCTACAATTTCGGGCTACGTGGCATTTAGAACTAGTTTGTTTAGTCGTTGTATTATTGAAGACGAGGCTGATGAACTGTTTGTGTTTGTCGTGTCAAACTAAACTGCCTCTACACGACAATATTAATGCTATGCTATAATACTCTTTGGCGCTTAAAATAACCGATCATCAACGATCGAGTGACGCCCGCCGTCACCAACTTTAGTTCCCAAATCTATTATAATAAAATTTATGTACTATACTGTCGTCATTGATAGTAGATATTTTAGCGCGCAGGCGTTAAATTATATTTTACAATTACATGGACTGTAAAACTCGATCATCACAAATGATTAAGTTAAATTAGTATAGACGACAAAGCAGGAGCGCAGAAGGAGGCTGGCGGGCACGACTTTGAGCAAAAATGGGACTTTGTGCTTACGGCGCCCGCAATTGTCTCCTTATGGCCACACCCACTCCGAGTCGCCCCCCCAAGTACGAACAGCGTGTTGCGCCCCTGCTACAAACTGAATAAATTTGGTATATAACATTTTCTGCAATTGCGAATCCCGAACATTCCGACGTGAGATATCTAGTACATCGTCTTTATTTGGTGAATCCACAGTAATCTGCAAACACAGCTCCATTTCAACCCGTTTTCTGGTTCCTCAACTCCACAGGGCAGTGATGTAACGTCCCATTCACCTCCCCCAACCTAAACTTTTCTGGCAATGCCTTAACATCAGTAGCACACACTCTCATGCTGACGTCAAGGGTTATCAATTTTGTTCCCAAATGTAGCAATATTGAAATTGTAATTAATGTTTTAAATTTGAAGAAAATAGACCTATTCCTCTTCCGATTACACACACGTCGAAAAAAAGCAATCCTGGTATTATATATCAACAACTATCAAATAACAAAATGAATGGCATACTCCAACCAAAACAGTTCTTAGTAGTAAAATCCGTCAATATCAATCAATAATAAATAGGGACAACAATTTATTTATTATGACACAACGGCGGGCAACATTTTTGAAAATTAACTCCTATCTATCTACACTCCCGTTTGTCGGCTTGGGTGTTGGCGGGAGCGGTTAGTTAGTAATAAAATTTTTATGGCCTAAGTTTATTGCCCAGCAACCACAGGACCCAACAACAACAACAACAACAACAACAAAATGAACTCTAAATTTGGTGGTTGTACAATTATTTGATTGGTAAATATTGGCAATTTCTCTTGTGTAGACGACGACAACCGGAGGATAACTAAGGCGGGAAATTAAAGAAGCCGTGCAGACAAATGTGGCACACAAAGAATTACTAGCACAATGCAACGTTGTGGTATCGTTAAACGAAATTGAAATTGGGAATAATGCCAAACACAAACACACACACATGTAATAAAGATATATATATATACGTTGGAATAACTATAATGATAATAATTAGCATTGTATTTAAAGGATAAAACGACATTCTACAGCGCTACTCAGTAAGCTATCCAAAAGTGAGAACGGAGCCATAAACGGAAATTTGCGTGCGTTATAAGCGACAAATCCTACTTTTACTGAAACGTGAGAGGGCGGATTACTACGCCTTCGATATTCGATTCTCAAAAATGTTGAACAATTCGATTTCACTCACACTATTCAATATTCAATACAGTCCAAAGCGACAGAACCCAAATTACACAGATTAGATTTAGATGGTTACTTTAGCTTAGAAACGCTTATCCTGAATTTGTATGCTCAGCTTTTATAACTCTTATGTCCTAATTAAGTTGTGTATCATGTGAAATTGACAAATAAGACAAATCCGTTGCCAGAAATCAACCACGGGTTGGATGATTGGACGCGGCTTACTACGGAAACCACTGAGCTTAACTATGAGTTGTTTCTCCGGTGGTTCAGATCGGTCAAATCAGGAGACTAGGAACAACAGTCGACAAATATATGAGGCCATAAGCACGGCTAACACTTCATCACAGTATGCGATGATACCATTTGGTACCTAAAGGTGCGTTTTATTTCACACGACGCAACTAGTTTCACGTTTAGAATGAAATCTCAAAATTAAAACAAAACAGACTCAAAAAATGTTAAACAAAACATCTTTTACCCATCAGATTTAGCTAGAAACCCCAAGGTCAAACCATTCGCACGCCAAAGGCTGTGCTAATTTGAGGTGTTTGTCAGAATTTCGATAATTAAGTAAACCAAAATTGCTCAAAATGAATGGCGATGGCTAGAAGCGTCCAGTTGTAGCCAAGCCAAGTCATGTCTCTCGGATCGGATTACGAATGATACTTCGAAATTTGCCTTTCTCAACAGCTACTTTAAATAATTTAAATTTATGCTTAATTTTTATTACTTAGCTAGCCTCGCTAAGCTAGTGACACTAGTGATGTCAATGTTATATCACATGAGTGAAATTTCACCGCGGATACTCAGCCTTTCAACCCTATTTTGTCGGATACTCAGCCTTTCAACCCTATTTTGTCGGATACTCAGCCTTTCAACTCTATTTTGTCGGATACTCAGCCTTTCAACCCGATTTTGTACGGCTGTGGGTGCCATAAAAGGACATTGCAACTCAACTCGAAGCTCGCATTTTGACTCTAGCATAGCAAGTATATATTATAAAAGTAAAACAAACATTTTTATTATCGGGCACTTCCTTGTTCCTTTATGATTTTACTGATTGAATGAAAACGATCTTTGATATTGAAATATATCTGAGAAATTTTCTTATGTTTCAGAAATTTTTTACAGAGTATGTACGCAGTTAATGCTATATATATACATCAATTTGGTTACACACATTCCTTTCCGATGTTAATTACATACATATGTAAAAACAACACAGAGAAAACTACATTCCAGTCTCTCCCTTGTAGATATTTAGTACATTCAAACAAGAACAAAATATTTGTGCTAATTTGTCTTTGAGATTATTATTATTATTATTATGAAGTACGACGTATAAATAGTAGAACGGGAGGGACTGAGCAAGGCAAATTTGGAAACCCACCGGGTCCCAGCTTTGTAGGAACGGAGAGTCACTATAATCTGGCTTCCGAAGTGATTCCGTCAAGCCCGTTACCTTTTTCAATGCGCTCCGCCCTAATCTATCTCTCTACCCTACGTCTGATATTCTGAGTAGCGCGCTGCGCCCCTGATATTGTAATGATCTAAAAATATAATAATCTTTTATTTGAACTAAATATTTCACACAGTAAGTTGTCGTTTAACAATATATTATTATTGACTACATATGGACTGTCATATAGTAGAAATTTTGTTGTTAAAAAAAACTACATAGATATTATTAGATACACATTATTCGTATGATCTTATTTAGTGATCATAGTTTTTTTGTTAAAATATGCAAAACTTTTTTCATCGAACGAAAAACAGAGTTATAGTTCAGCGTGTCGGATTGACATGCGGTATGTGGGTGGGTATGTCTAAAGAAATATACAAATTATTGATCACCACCGAAAGAAAACCAAAGCACAATCAACTAGTTACCATTACAAGAACAATGAAATAAAAACCAGGATATTGGATTGAGCTCATCCAGTCGCCGCCACAACGTCTGATGTTTGATAAAAGCGGAACCACGTTATATATAAGGAATTATTATTTTGGCTCTAAGTTGAAGTTTGATTCACATGTTCAGTCAAAAATTAGACTGGAACCGAAAATGATGAGTCAAATTTGGCCTTAGTTTTACATTTTCAGTATTACAAAGGCACATAATACATATATATATATATATATATGTTTTCGGCTAGGAATTATTAGCATTATGAATTATTATTACTATTATTGTTATTACTATTCTGAATTATTATTATTAGCTCCAAGTCGAAATTTGATTGAACAAAAAATGCAGCGCAAAACTAGTATTCATTCAATTCAGTTTTATACAAACTATTCATACCAAGTTTGACTTAGCCGATTCGAGCCGAGTCAGTTTACGTCGCGAGCCAGATACGCGATACGGATGAACAGGAAGTGCTGAGTCGGAGCTGAGTATTTCTCATCTCTAATATACTGTTACAACCACAGCAGTTTTTTAAGCTTCTGAAGGGTCATAGTCGAGCCCAACCGCAAGTGTCCCTCGTGTGACTGTTATAAAGCGCAGTACACATGTACAACAACAACAAGTTTATTACCGCTCAAGCCAGCCTTATAACACAGAACTGTTATGCATTGTACATACTCATATGTGCAGCTGTG
This sequence comes from Trileptium ribeirensis, assembly GCA_030248225.1. Classification (NCBI taxonomy): domain Eukaryota; kingdom Metazoa; phylum Nematoda; class Enoplea; order Enoplida; family Thoracostomopsidae; genus Trileptium; species Trileptium ribeirensis. The sequence goes on from JASANE010012406.1 coordinate 106,868, forward strand.
AGCTCGCTCACCTCAATGTCACATGGGCGTAGGCCTGGGGACAAAATAGCTCAGCCTATATCAGACTACCAAACACTAAAAAGTAGAAGGTGTTCAGGACTTCACATCCAAACTAAAAAGCGGGGGTGAGGCTCAGTCGCGCTGTTCATCCACAGCCGAGCCCTATACAAGGTCGTAACTAAAATTTAGAAAAGGAGGGGTCTAGACCTGTAATAAATGGCAAAAAGGAGGCGGTCAATGGGATGGTCTGGGTATATACTGTTTGCCTGCTATCGGGCACAAAAATATACACACAAGAACTTGCAGCAGGAAATAGACCTCCCAACTGAAGATACAGAGCGAAGAAATTCCCTTTCTCGCCAGTGATTGGCAAGTAAGATATAATTTTATGATTTTCGCTTCTGTGCGAGCTATCTCGTGTTTATTATAAAAAAAGAAAAATAGTCAATCCGAAAAGGGGAGTCTAGACCCCCCCCCCTTGTTACGCCCTTGCATGTATTGTCAGTGTTCAATTTATGTTTCAAGCTTGTTAAGACAAAAAAAACTTAAAATAAATAGCTGCTTTGCTACAGTAAATATATATAGAACTATAAATATAGCAGAAAAAGAGAAATTCCACTCATATTAAAGCAAAATATAACCTAAAAAGTAAAAGTTTTGGCATAAGTCTAATATCGGGGCCCAAGAAATGAAAAAAATTTATCTAGTTTATCTAAATTCTAACACCGGCAATAAGTTTCCCGTGCCCCGAAAACCCCAAGTACAAGCTATCAGCCTCTCAGGACGTAACAGTAGAATTAGAAATTTTAGGTCCATGAGCCATGGCGACGCCATACCCCCGTACCCATGGAACCATAGATCGCAGAGCAAAATCAACACCAGCAATGAGTTTGCCATGCCCGAAAACCCCCAAAGTTTCCGAATTTTGGGTCGAGGAACCGTGGGGGTGCCATACCTCAAACCCCATGAACCGGTGCCGGTTCGAATGAGCCCAAGATTATGAAAACCGGTTAAGGCGTTCCCGAGTTACAACCGATCACACACACACACACACAGACGGAATTTAAAAGATTTTACCCCTGCAACACACAATCTCCATTACGTTTCACTACGTTCTGATAAGTGTATTTTTCTCAATTTATATAAATGTTTTAAGAATGTAACTCTTAAATTTAATTTATATCCATTATACACACTTACACTTCCACGTCAGACTAAGAATTTACAGACTGACTCATTCAAAAAATTTCAATGCGAAATGCTTTGTTTTTTATAGAAAATACATTTTAAGAACATAAAATACATTAACACAATTGCAGCAGCAATAAGTTGCTGTTATTGCTGCTACAACGACAACGATTGGAATGCGGTAGTAAAACTACTTTTTCCAGTCAGTCACTAAGTTTTTTTCTCAAATATTATATACAAGACAACAGTAAAAATTAATAGCTAAATATTGAATAAATAATGTAAAAAACAACATAACAATAATAATAGAAATAATCATAATTATAAAAGTATATTGTATATAAAAAAAAAATTTATTCAAAAATACACCCCTAACAGTATGCAGAAGTGTCTGTTAGGTAGAACAAATGGTATAATAATTCACAGTGAATACATTATAGGAAAAGGGTATACAATTGAATAAAAAGAGAATCAGCAAGGGGTTATTCCTCTTACAGCTGATTATAGGTTTCTATCATAATGTAAGAACGATGTTAGATTAACTTTTTTCAAGCCGTTTTTAAACGCTTTAGTGCTAGGGGCGTCTATAAGAGGTTTGCTCCCAATAAACTGCGGTAATGAATTCCACGCGTCTATAGCACGAACTGAAAACGCGTGCCGTAAAGTATTTGTTTTAAATTTCTTTTTCACCACTTTTTTTGAGTGCCCCCTAGTATGGCAAATCTCGGATAATACAAATAAATCTTGGCAGGCATCAACTTTATAATTTAAAATTTTATACATCATAACAAGGTCGGAATGTAACCGACGTAATTCAAGCGATTCCAAATTTAATTTTGTAAGCCGATCATTGTAAGACGCCTCTACCCAACCCAGTCGGCTGTACAGGCGGCGTGTGAAATAACGTTGTACTCGTTCAAGCAAATCAATATCACCATAATAGCATGGGGACCAGATTTGCGACGCATATTCTAATTGTGGTCGGACGTAGGTTTCGTAAGCCCGAAGCAGAATTGAACAATTAGAAGTAAGAAAACATCGGAATAAGATATTAATCGTCCTATATGCCTTTTTAGACATTGATTTACAGTGTTTATTACATTTGAGCGATTTATCAATAATAACACCTAAATCTTTATAGTGAGCGACGAGAGGGAGGGTTTCCCCATGTAAAGTGTATTTAATGTTCTCTCTTGAATTCCCTAATCGTAACAGACAACATTTCGGTGTAGATATCGAAAGTTGCCATATATGTGCCCAATTTCCCACGTTGTAAAGCGCTTCTTGCAAAAACATAGAAGTTCGATGGGAATCATTAGGTCGACATTGGATGTATAATTTCACATCATCAGCAAATATCTTACAGTTAACATTAGGCAACACACTTACAATATCATTAATATACAATAAAAACAAAGAAGGACCCAATACACTACCTTGCGGGACACCTGATGTAACAGGGTAATACCGAGAATAACAATTATTAACTTTTACCCGAAATTTTCGATTTTTCAGAAAAGAATTTAACCAAGCTTTTAATTGATTTGATATGCCAAAAGCCGATAACTTATGAATTAATTTCTTATGGGAGACTGTGTCGAAAGCTTTGGCGAAATCAATATAGACCGCATCTACATAATTTCCGGTGTCGATGGATACACACCAGTCATTAACCGATTCTAAAAGTTGAGTGCAAGTTGACCGTTTAGCTATAAAGCCATGCTGCTGTTTAGATATAAGATTGTTTGATGAAACGTGTCTAAGTAATTCGCTGTTGATTATTGATTCCATGATTTTACAGCAATTTGACAACAAGGAAATAGGGCGATAGTTTGTAGGATCGGATGCCGGTCCTTTCTTATAAACAGCAATTACGTCAGCGCACAGCCAAGTACTTGGAAGTGTCCCATTAACAAAAGATTGTTCAAAAATATGTGATAAGGGGAAGCATAAAATATCACGTAGCTCTTTAAGAAAAAATTGCGAAAAATGATCTGGCGCATGACTGTGCTTGCTTTTTAGCTTTCCCATATATTCATAAACAATGGCTGGTGAAAAAGTGATCATTGATAGGTTTACACTACGTGAAATATCGTTAATAGTAGGGATAGTCCCGTCATCTACAACAAAAACTTTTGAAAAGGAATCTGCTAATAAGCCGGAGCGAATTTGATCATTTGTCTCCAGGGTACCATCGTGCGATCTCAACGCGCTGATACCGCTTTTTGAGAAACAGCGATTATTAACATATTTAAAGAGTTTGTTACGGTCACCTGAATTTAACACTTTGTGTTCTTGTTTTTTACGAAAAGCAAGTATAGCTTTAGAGCACCGTTGACTAAGCAATTTATATTCGTCAAAGTTTCCCAACCGCTTGCATTTTTTCCAAACTTTGCTTTTTTGCGATATGAGACGGTTGATGTAAGAGGGATATTTACGTTTCCTGTCCACGCTTTTGCAAGACTTTTGTGGAACATATTTCAGGCATGCATCGTACAATACGTTATAAAAACAATTCCACTTGTCTTCAACTGAGGGAAAACTGTGCAGAATTCCATCCCAATTAAAGGAAGCCAGATAGTTTTTGATTCCCTGAAAATTTGTTCTTTTGAAGTCAAAGCCTAAGTTGATTTCCGATGTTTCAGTGGTAAAATTTCCACTTAATGAAAAGGCAACTGAAAAGTGATCCGAAAGTGCAAAGGTTTCAGCACAGTTTACCACAGGAACATTCAGCACAGACGTTGTAAGTACCAAGTCGAGAATGTTTTTGTTTCTTGTGGGAAAGGTGACAAGTTGCTGCAAACCCGCTTCGTTCACACAGTTCATAAAGTCATCATAGGTAGGACTTTGCGGCCATGACTGAGAGCCCCAGTCAATATATGGAAAGTTAAAGTCACCTACAATCGTTACCGGCCACGGGACATCGCATACTTTCTTAATAAAATTAGTCATATTTGTTGTGTACATTAGATTAACAACTGGGGGCCGGTATATGCAGATCAATCTATGTTTTGTCGGGATGAACATATCTACAGCAACGCACTCTAACCCTTCAGTTAGGGTACTGGCATTAGTATATTTAATACCAGATTTAATAAGCAAGCAAACACCACCTCCTTTAGAGTATTCTCTATCTTTCCGGACTACATGATAGCTACTGTCGGGCACTAGCATAGAATCCGGGATAGTATAATTGAGCCATGTTTCTGTTATGGCTAAAACATCATACTTAGCTGATAGCAAAAGTGCTTCAATGTCAATGAGTTTGTTGCAAATACTTCGCGCATTAAAGCATACGCACTGAATAATGTGGTTACTCGACGATTGTTCGTAATTAGAAATGGCATTGTCCGGAATAACCCCATTGTTCAGTTTAAATGCACAATGTGCCGCCCGTTCACTGCTTTTACGGTATAGTCCAACGCATTATGTTTACCCTTAACCAAACGTCCGTTTTCGAGGGTACATTCCTTGAATAGAACAAGTTTCTCGTTCACTACGACGTAGCGATCACGATTTGCGGCATGTAACTTTAATTCACTGTTAAGTTCGTTCGCTTTAAAATGCAATGCGGCAATACGCCGTCGGTCTTCGTCGGACATTGAGCGTCGTAGAAAGATGCGGTTGTACTGTGGATGGTTGCGTAATTGCTTAGCTTCATTCAAAACGGAGTTAACGACGGACGATGCAGCCATACGAAGTTTGAGTAGACGAGGACCACGAGGAGAACGCTGGTTAGAATTATCATGTCGAGAAGGCGGATGAAGTAAGCCCATCCGAAACACCTGCTCGATAGTCGCGGATGGATCCAGCAGATGCACGATCTTTGTTGCTTCCTCGAGGTCGTTTCCTGTTTCGGGTAGACCACTGAGTACAAGACACCGGCGTCGTTTGGCCTCGTCTTCACTTATATTTGGTGTATATACAACGGGTCCACCAGAGCCGGCATGTTTGGCTGTGATACCAGCATATGACGGCGGAGTGCTTTGCGCAGGCATCGTATTGCTGGAAACGTGAGTGGCCGGGGCAGCATCAGAAAGAGCATTTACGGCGCTGGCCGTGGCTTGGACGGCACTGGAAAGGGCGGAAACATCCTCCTGCAGTTTCAGGAGGAGCTCGAGGCTGGGGCCATCATTTAGTTGATTGTTCAACGACACGTTTGTTTTGTCAGTTCCCTCGGTTGCGTGAGGCGACAATCGAGTTGCCCGGCGTTGGCGACTGAGTGTTAAACATTTTTCGCAAAGGACAAGGATGCGGTCATGTCCATCGATGCTATTTGCTAGGCTGGCAGGGATCTTTGCACAGCGATAATGGATCCACCCATCACATTCGTCACATGCTAGGCAGTCATCGCCAGCATCGGTGTGGCAATCAACGCATTGCGGTCCAGCTGCGTCAGCGGCGTTTTCTATGGCGACGTCGTTAACCGAGGTCGCATTTCGACGACGAACTAGTGGAGAGTGAATCATGATCGTATGAATATATATTTTTGTGGACGGTGTTATAAATGTTGGGATGGGGGTATAGAGATCGCCCACCTAAGGGTCGGATCGCCCTGGAGGCTGCGCATTATCATCTTTTATCAATATAATAATTATTGATAAAAGTACTCATATAATTAAATGGCGAAGCAAAACGGAGCCCGGCTCCCATTTTTTGACAATAGGCCTACCACAATTACCGTCTAGCGGACCCTCACTTTTAAGTGGAGGCCGGCTCCCACTTTTTAGCAATAGGCCTACCGCAATTAGCCTCTAGCGGACCCTCACTTTTAAGTGGAGGCCGGCTCCCACTTTTTAACAATAGGCCTACCGCAATTACCCTCTAGCGGACCCTCACTTTTAAGTGGAGGCCGGCTCCCACTTTTTAACAATAGGCCTACCGCAATTACCCTCTAGCGGACCGTCACTTTTAAGTGGAGGCCGGCTCCCACTTTTTAACAATAGGCCTACCGCAATTACCCTCTAGCGGAACCTCACTTTTAAGTGAGAACCCCTCATGTCTGAATACCACAGGGGCGTTGCAAGAAGGTTGCTCAGGGGGTCGGCCTCGCCCACTTATTACTGACAAACATGAAAAGTGATGGGATTATAAGAAAATGACTGTAACCCATCGGCACCGACCACTTTTTTACCGGCACCCCCTCTTTTTTGAAGACCTTGAGACTCTCTCGGAAAACTGTGCTGTTCCCACGATTGATCAATATAAAATAATAAATAATTTATTTGAATAAGTCATTCAATTATTTCCAACATGTAATGAATGTGATTAATTGAGCCAAAAAGAAGAAAATTCAGATAAACAAAATAATTTTGTAATAAATTCCACAAAAAACCGCACCACGACAGAAGAGAGAGAAACAAATCGATGGCGACTGAAATTGCATTTTATAATTATTTATTTATATATATATATTGAAATTTGGAATATTGCCAAAAACCATACATACGTATTGTACTAAATAAAATTATAAATAAATATGGAAAAAGAAAACATAAAATAGAAACAAATCGATTTGAAATTGCATTTTATTTTTATTTATTTATTTATAGAAATTTGTAATGTTGCCAATAACAGTACGCCTTGTACTAAATATTAATATGAATAAGAAAACATGAAAATGAAAATTACTACAAATTATGAAAAAGAGATTGAAATATTGTGATGGCAATATACGAAAAGGAGTTCAATATTGATTGATTGATTGATTGATTGATTGATACAGCTTTATTGATATTGATTTATTCAATATTGATTCATACGTGTGTGTCGAAGGTCCGTCTGCTTAGGGATGGGAGTGTAAATTTTTGAACTGTTTAGGAACTCAAACGTAGCTTAATATCTTCCCAATTTTTACGAATTTACGATAAATTTTTCCTGAACACCGTTATCTGAACACCGTTATCTTTTGCAGACTGTACCCCAATTTTTGCCAATTTTCACCCTTACTTTCCCCATGTTTGCAAACGTTTTAGGTGCGTCTGAGGGGTCGTGAAAATGGTGGGGGGGGTGCGCAGCCTCCAGGGCGATCCGACCCTTAGGTGGGCGATCTCTATACCCCCATCACAACATATGATCTCTAGTGTTATTTTCAAAGCCTTGACTAAAATGGAATGGACCCGAAAACCCCACCCACTTTCTATATAACAGTGCTTAAAGAGAAGATTAAAGCAAAAACACCCTAGACTTTAAGGGAAGACCCTGATAACGAAGTCTGACAGATGACTGTTGGGGTAGTGTTGAATGAACAGACAGTGGCACCCTTTTTCTCAAACTGCTGCTTCAGGAGAGCCAACGGTTTTTACACAGACTGGCTGGAATCCGAGGTTTCTAAAAATAACCATTAAGATGCTAAAGGGAACGATTCGTCCATGGACGAATTAGCCTGTTCCGATAATATATATACCAATTATATATAGTTTAGTTGATTAAAAATCATAGATTAAAAACGCTATAACAAAAGCAGCTGTAACACTTGTGGGCTTGTACTCAAAAAGACGAAATGGGTCACAACCTGGACTTAAAAAAATACAAGCATTGTTGTCGGAAAATCGTTACTAAATTTCATTTTAAGATAGCTACATCATTTGCGCTAAAATTAAACGCAATTTTCTACTTTAGTATAAAACTTGATTCGGTTTTTTTGTAAACTCAAAACCATCGGTATAATCTTTTATCTAAGTGGTTGTGGCTTTGGGAAGATCTGGCTCACCCATCAATTTCGATTATAATAAGTCAACCGATACAGCGGGCCCTGCAGTTTTGGGATAGGCTTCACCAGGCATGAAAACATTTCAACGCCGCTGTCTTTTATTAAAAACTGTGAAAACATTATCGTACATGCCGGGAGATATCCAAGGGCGTAGCAAAAAGGGGTGAGAGACGCCGACACCCACTTTGAGACATCACAACACAAGCCTTGATACTCCTTATTGAATCACAACACAAGCCTTGATACTCCTTATCGAGACACAATGTGACATTAATTTTCTTTTGATCATGGGGCTATTGTGGTACTGAGTGGGTGTCACTCTGTCGTGTGTTCAGCGGAAATACTGCGCTGCATCAACAAACAAACAAACACAAGACAACCAAACGAGTCAGCCAGAGAGCCCATAAATGTCAATTAAGCCAGTCGGCCGACCATCTAAATATGGTGTCGTGTATTCGCCGTCTGTCTTAGCCCACGTCGTCGCTTGGCGGTGACGAACGAGCGATTAAAATTAATGGCTTAGAAGAGTAAAGCTAATAATAAAAGCTCAATGGCAGGCAATGGCATAATTAATATATTACATTCCCTCTCGACGACGACGTAAACAACACAACCTCCAAAAGACTTCCTCAGCTTACGTATATAGTAGTTCTCAATCTTCGCTCTGCTCAACCCAGCTTATATATAAGCAAATCATGTGTGTTTGTCTTGTGTTGCCTTGTTATGCCTTCCTAAAATACAGCAACAACGTCATAGCATACTACAGCGTTTTCCTATTTTCGCTGAGCAAAACAAAACAAAACTAAAACGGAACAACTTCCGGAAGCCGTGACAATGGGAAAATGGTTTCTTTTTCTTTTTTTGGTTTTGGCCTCACCAAATGACGGAAGACGACAATAAATAAGCCGAACTGAACGAAGATGATATATTAATATTTTATCTGACTGCCGTCACACTCGGTATCATGTTTTTGGGATTGCCGCAAGCCTTTGATAAGTAGAGAAAGCTGGTAAAAAATGGAGCGAGCCGGTCGTTGACATTCATTGTACTATAACCCAAACATGTTGTTTTTCAACGTTTGTCAATAAAAATTTATAACCTCTTCCTACCAACCCCCTCTTGCGACTCCCGTTCATGTTTTGTGCTCTGGACGGAACGGTATTTTATAGTTTAAATTTAGCAAAAAATTTTGGTTGTGTATTATTTGGCAAGGTAAGTAATTACCTGTCGCGCAGCTTTAGTAACGAAGCTGGGAGCTGAGCTAGATGAATTTCAAAAGGGGCCTGCGAATTTGGTTATGTGGAAATAGCAAATTAAATTTGAGAGTTCTAGGAGGGTACGGGGCTGAACCCGTTTCGCCCGTGCCCCACCCCCCGTCCGTAACTCCGGATCTGGAATAAAGGTATATAAATGCGGCAAGTGTGTAGTCGGAATTATGCGTCTCGATTGTTTCGAAGTTAAGTATTGCGCATAATTTATAATTTAGAACAGCTTTACAGGTGTATAATTAATAGCAGAAATCACATTATTGATTTTGCTAAAAATAATAAAAATATTTTATGTTTCTAATTTCACAATTTTTGGCCGGAGCGAGTTCTTCGATTTAACGTTTAGTTAAGCACACTACCAATGCACACTGATATCAAGCGACGATTTTGGACAAATTATTGCTTGGTTACAGCGGCGTAGCAAGAGCGAAGGCAAGTGGGGTGGTCTGCTCAAGCCAAGGAGGGAAGCTGTAAAGCTGGCATCCTATTCGCCAGCGCACCCACCCTCCTCCCGACTTCTAAATAGCGCCAACGACCCCTACTTGGCTGAGTTCAAAGCCACAAGCGAAATATGGAAGAAAAACGCTAAAGAATGACAAACGCCTGCAGAAATGCTTGAGCTTGAGTTTCCTATCAACAGTGAACGTCCACCAGCCGGCTCAATTTGTATCCCAACCAAAAATTTTACTTACAGAGCAAAGTCCGCGTAAGCAGTGAAATAGCTTGGCACGAATCATGAACGCGTTTCAGAAGCAGAACACTGCAGTAAATGTACAGTCTCGTATGTACCATAGGAACTGAATAAATTTGTATTGTATTGTACTGAATCAAAAAACACTACACGTACATTTTTATAGTATATAGCTATATTTCATAATGTACCAAATGTGGAAGGGATTAAAACTAACGTTTCACTATTATAATAATAGTATTTTTCATTGTAAGCCCATGCAGCGTATAGCACACTCTACTCTAATCTAGCAATGATCTGACAAATGGCATTTTCTAAAATAATGAGTCTTCACTCTGGTATGCCAGAGCTGTTTGTATCACACAAAATCTTGAAAACTCAGCAAACTTGGAAAATTATTATTTGTCGTCCACAGCCGTGTAGTGACGTTGCAACCAACATCTTCAAATGTACAGACTCAATTTCAAATTTGCGTAACCCAGCAACCAAAATATCGGTAGCGCATGATAGGGCTCCCAATAAGCCTTCATAAACACATTTCCAGTTCTGGCGATAGGCTCCACCGTACACCCATTCGGGGACCTCACAACTCAAAGGGCATGTCACAAAATGCGTTTCTCCTGGCGCATAAAATTACATCTAATCGAAGCTGTTACACACGGGCATAGCCAGAGGCTTCAGCGCGCATTGCACCTGAATGTGCTTGGGGCACAACTTTAACTCGATCGTTTAACTAACACATTTCCGATTACACATATAGTTTGGATGGGACCCTCAAATGCTAATCCCAGCCGAAGCACAGTTTAGTTTAGTAGCTCATATATATTTTATAACACTAAAAATAGCAGAAATAGGAATGTGGAGCTGCGTAAGATAGCGAACGCCATGTAATAGCTATGACGAATTGTTGTCGAACGAGAACAATGACGTCATCCATCGACTGATTCACTAATCCCATAAAAATTCGTATATAATGCGTCATAAATAAATACTAATGTTTTTCTAAGTCACACGGGAGGGGTGTGACCACGATTGGAAACAGTTTACACTTGTTTATAAACATCATATTCATAACTCTTCCTTTTTTAGGACCATACCCAAGGTAGTTAACGTATATATTTAGTCGATCGATCGTGTTGATGACTAATTACATACTAGTAACTACTCTCTCTTCTAGCGCTGATGTGGCTTAGTTTTTCTATTCTCTAAACTGCTTTCTCAAAACTTTTAGCAAAAACTACGTACAAATCTATAATTTCAAAATAAGCGGTGGTATTGTTCGAACCATTTTAGAGGGGAATGAAACCACGAGAGAGACATCAAAAAAGAGAGTACCAATATGCAACAAACAATATAGGCTTGGACTTCTATATAAAATAGTAGTGGACGGAACATATATATAGAGAGAGAGAGAGAGCGAGAGAAAGAGAGAGAGAGAGAGTAATATAAAACCGCGCAGAAAAGTAGCACAAGCATTGTTGTTGGCTTTGTGCCAATTGAAAATGTACACAAATATACCAAGGTCGAGCAGGCAGTTTGCCAAAATAAGAACGAGTCACTGACTGAAACCGACCGTGTGTGAGTATGAATGGATATATGTATGTAAAGTACTGTGCTGTGTGCTATCCTTTATATATATATCTTCCATTTTCCTATTATAGATGGACTTTAGCAGGAGCGTCGTGTGTGTCACCCACTTTCGTATTGTTACCACCCGTTTACAAGTGCAAGAAAACACTTTGAAGCCTACTATCGTGAGATTACCACATAAAGTTGAACCCCACATTGAGTGGGTGCCCCCCCCCAAGTGAAGTTTCTTGGTGACGCCCCAGCACGTTAGTTGAGAGAGAGAGTGGTTGTTGGTCAACAACCAGCCAACTTATTGAATTCAAATTTAAGCTATGATAGTAGAATATCGAATAGCAACGGGCGGCCGATATTTATAGCTTAAAGAGAAGGAGATGAGATAGGCCGCAGCAAAATAGCGGTTGATGGGTCGTGACGGAATTGGAACGGCGATGGTCGTAATTTCGGGGATACGAAGCTAGGCGGAGACTGCTTAGTGTATTTCAGATGGGAATAGAAATGAAGTTGAAGACAACTAGTGTCGTTATAAAATTGTCATCATCATAATCGTACGTTTCGATTATTGCTTGGATGTGGGCATTGATATGGTCTTAGAATAACAATGATAATTGAAATTGAATCGAGCGGAATGCCGATAGTTTTAATAGTTTGTAGAAACTGGCGAATTCAATTTTGGCCATGTACTGCGAACTATCAAATGTTTATGATGGCTTCTTCGTCTTCGGAAGAGTATGGCACTTCGCGCCATCATCATGTTAACGTTTCCTGCATGACGCAATTCATTTTGGCCAAAGCACTCTTGGTTGTGAGGTTTACCCCAACTCTCACCCGCCTGCTTTCGCAAGCAGTGTCATAGTATCATCGAAAAAAAATTGTTCGACACCGTCGCCCTTAGGTTAGGAAGGTAGGTCATTATACGCACCCAAAATTTTACGTCGGCTCCCAGATTTTGAGCGAAAATTTCCGCGAAATGGATTGTGTACCGCCCGGCAGGTTTACACTGTGATCAAGAGAAGTGTCATATATACTCCTTTCAACAACAAGCTATCTTTAGATCTTGTTACTGCAATCAATATGTTCGTTCAACAAAAGTTGCGGAAAAGAATTCCTGTCCAGCAATGATATTTCTACATTTTTGCGTTATATATAAAAAACCTTGTATATAAAGTACAATTAGCTGTGATTCTAGTGAGAAAGACGACCGTAGCGCAAATCATATATAGTATCGAGCAAAATGTTAGCAGTTCCTCTTACTTTTTGATTGCTTTTAAATTGCAATGACTAAAAATGTCCCATAACTAGTGCTTAAAAATTTGTTCAACCGTGTCCCAAACTAAACACTTAAGTATTTCATCAAAAATCAATCAATTAATTTACTAGCAAAAACTATTCAAAGTATAGTACCGAACTAGCAATCAATAGACCTGCTGTGGCAAATATTTATGTAGACAGAATGGGACAAATACCACGCCTTACATCTGCTACAGGCTATGATCATATCCCGCAGGTCATTTGTGATCCATACGCCTAGATCTTTATAACAAACGGGTATTATATCCCATTTGGACGTCTATGCACGAAACTTGGATTTGTCGAACCTAGATGCAGACAAACTCACATTTTGAAACGGATATTGTCAAATTTGAAATTTGACAGAACTGCCAAATTTGAAATCCCAGTATCTGCAGTTTCGTTGGACCGATTAGTGTTCAGTAAAATATGCTTTCCTAAAACCTTTGATTACGTCTTTTTACCTAAGCATGCCCGATGCCTCTGTTTTCAAATTCGTTCCCGAGTGCCGTTTGTACATAGTATAGACACTATACTGTGATCACATCTAGCACCATAAAACGTTCGAAACAAAGCTATTGAAAATATCTACCAATGATCATACGTTGGACCACGGGCGCAAATCCGCCCTTAACATTGGATCTGGGGCAGTACTATTTTGGGGGCCCCGATACCTATTTTGATATATGCAAGTACAAACTTTTGGGGTATGGTGGCAAAATATTGATGGAGCGGGCTTCCCTGACCCCTCCCCACCGATTTGCACCTATGCAGTGGACTAACCAGGATTCGAAACAAGCATTTAGCTTGCAAGACTCGCGCACTACCACTATAGCATATATGTCGAAGGTCCGTCAGCTTAGGGCGGGAGACTACCGACAAGGGAGGTACTCGGAGAGGGTAGGGGCACACCTATCCCACCTCCCACCCCGACATTTTTGCCAAACTTATACCAATTTTTTTGCCCCAATGTTTGTTAAAATTTTCCGTGCGTCTGACGTGGTGCGGAGCCTTCACAGCGAGAAAATATGGCTAGAGGGGGTCCTACCCTTAGGCGGGGGTAACCACCTACCCATCGACACCTATGTAATACACTATAGGCCCCGAGCACCTCGCGTTGAAGCTTTGCTTTTTACGCTATCTTAGTACGGTGGTATATTACACAGTAACAGGAATGCAGTTGCAAAAGTTTGAAGACTACAAAACAAACTTCATAATAAAATTCTTTAGTAAATAATTATTGGATGGAATCCAACGAAGACGCTGAGTAAGCCCAAACATCGATACTCTTTCTCCATTCAAAACATTTTCCATTCCGTCACATATCGATCGATCGATAGTTATTTAAAATTTATTAATTTTACTATTTAAATTTTAATAAATACAATTTCCACTAAATTATAACCTTTATATATTTATTTATTTATTATTATATTAGTTTAATAACGAGGGGCGTAAATTTGTACAGAAATGGGTTTAGCGGTCCGATCAGGAAACTTTAGACTTATTAATTTTCATATTTGTTGATATTGATCAATTACGGCATTATCAGAGGCGTCGCCCCCCCCCCCTCCAACCGCACGAATTTTTGCTGACAAACGTAGAAAAAATATCTGATGGGGTTATAACAAAATTACTGTGAACGACCGGTGCCTAAACTTTTTGCTGCACCCCCTCCCCCACTTTTGAAGACTTGCGACGCCCTTGATGCGTCATTCCATTCATGTATATGTACATCGGATCTAGCAGGATGTTTCGGTCACTACCCAAAATCTGTTTCAAATTGCTAAATAGCGAGCGGGACTACATTTGTTTATGGAAACCGACCGAAAAAGGGGAAATGTCCGCCGGATCACCAGGATTTTAATACGCCAATAGTAACAATAATAATAATAAATTTTCGTTACTGACAACATGAATTTAAAAATACATATTTCATATAATTATTTATATTTCAAATAAATTGCACCTTTACCTACCGTCTGCCGTCGTACGCATGCTACCAACCAAATCGCACGAACTGAAAACGGAGGGCCAAAGCAATTCAAAATTAAAAGCCGAGTGAGACAGGGGCGTCGCCAAAGGGGGGCGACGGAGGGCCGTGCCCCCCAGTTTGGCTCGGTGCGCCCCAATTCGAATTTACAGTGCCCCTTCGCAATGCTTTGGTGGTCCCCAGCTCGAATTTTATGCCCCTCCAGAAAGCCTTGGTACTCCCCAGTTTGGATTTTCTGGCTACGCCCTTGGGCGTAGCCAAGACGGGTATGAGAATCTGTCCGCTTGCGCCGCGCCACCAAGCCTGCTGCACCGTGATGAATGATAGAACGAGCAAAGTTATTGTTTATGCTCGCCAGTTGGGCTTTCGCCAGTTCCTTCTCCAGCAAATCCGTTGGGACCACCCCCCCCCGGCGGACTGTTCTGGCTACGTCTTTACCAAAACTAGAACGTCTTCTTGTTGAACAACTGAAGCGACTGACATGACAGCGACATATGTGTCGTGTATCGACGATGGGTGTAGTAAAAATAGTTGCCAAAGTCACGGTATGTTCATACTGGCACAGGAAGGTACGAAGTGTAATAATTATGTACTTTTAGGAATAATATTATATATTCTACTGTTATCAAATCAAGACAAAAAAAAACAAACATGACATGTTACAAAAAAAAAAGAAATGTATAATCCCGAATTTCAAACGAAATAAATTATATTAAAATTGAAAAAAAATGGATCGTCTCAAGTTTTGAAAACTTTAAAAAAATTTTCCTTTAGCCCCACCACACAAATGGGTATCCAATAACGATGGAAAAAATAATGATGACAAAACGATTGACGATATTAATATTTTTTAAAGTCGGATATGAAGGAAAAAGTCTGGAATTCGATGAGTCAACCCAGGTAAAATAACAGTAGTGAATAACATTGGAAAGGAAAAATGACATAGGTTCATTGAATGTCTCTATGAATAAGCCTAAGCTATAGGGTTTCATCATAGGTATCTATCGGGTTGCTTGTGCTCAAACCCGTATTTACCCCCACCCCTCCTTTCTCAGGTCCGCAACCCACGCTACCGCGCCACACGCGCGCGGAAAATTTGAAAATTTTAGCAATAATGATCACAAACTATGCAAGTAATGTGCGGGGGGTCGTGCTCAGAAATGTGAAAGCGGGGTCCAGGAGGGCAGGTCATTCAGTGATGCACATCTATACGAGTTAACCGTGTACGAGCGTAGAAAGTTTCAATGAAATTGCATTTCCTAGCCCGGAATAAGAATTGCTATATTAAGTACACCATAAACTAGTAAAAAATGCAACTATTGCCAAAATAGCGAATTTTTATACATAAATGTGAAGTTTGGTCAAAATTCAAAAATACGGTTGAAAGTAATTGTTTTCTAGTGTGAGCGAGGCTAGTTTTGAGAAAATTTCTGACATGATTTTCAACCTGAATCATTCAAAAAAATTTTGTTTGGGGTTGAACCAAAAGGGGGGCTCGCGAACCCCGCAACCCCCTTCCCTGGCTACGCGCTTGTGCTACATGTACAAGTGACCTAGTGGTATAACAGCGAGAACTCCAATTCGATCTTAGCTTTGACATTTTTCTTTTTCTCGACGTAGTCAACAACGCTTAATCTGCGCATTTACCAGAGTTGCTTCAGTAACTGAAACACCTATGTCCTTATGCAGCTCTAGCGGGTGCGGACTGTACCGTTGAGAACCCTAAAGTACTTGTGGCAAAATATCAAGAGTACGCAAAGGAACCTGATGCTTTAATAAAAATCGGAATTGCTCACCTATAAGATACATAGGGCGACTGCCTGAGTGCGACACTTCTTTGACCAAGTGCAACTCTTCAAAGCCCGAGCGCGACTCATACCTACAGCAACTCTTCAGTGCCCGAGTGAGACTCGTCAGTGACCTAGTGAGAGCTGTGCCCGACGAGTGAGGCTGTTGAGTGTCCGAGTGCCACGATTGGTGCCCGAGTGCGACGACTATGGTGCTCGTGCGGGAAAATACAAAATTTACACAGCCTTTGCAAAACTAAAATACCAGAAAAATATCTGTAATAAGATAACAAATAAGCTTATGAAACAGATTCAATTATTTCTCCCTCTCCCTGTTGTCTTTGTTGGTAACAAATGAAAAGCAACAGAGCAGTTTAAGAATATTAGACTGACAATTTTCAACTATTTCCTTAAGGTAGCGACCGTATTTTCCCTGGCATCCAATAGCTCTGTGCCTGAATGAGCTCCTCGCGAACCTTAGCTGGGCTGTTTCGATAGTAATCGAGGCTCGACTGGACTCTTGGGCTCCTAATAATAAAAGTTTACATACGTTAGCCTAATATTACAGAGAACATGACAATGCAAACCTATCCTACCGAGCTTTTAAAGCCGTTAATATGCCAACAGATAACCACCGCAAAAACAGCTTATGCAGGCAAACACCTGTCCAAAAATATATACCTACATTTGGTTGAAAATTCACATAAATGCACAAGCTTATGTTACGGTTAGTTTAGGGGTGTCGTAAACTCTTCAAAAGTGGGACGCCGGCGAAAAAAGTTGAAGGGGGGTCGTCTACAATCATTTTATAATAATCCCATCTGGGGGCAGCCCCCACCCCTTTGCGATGCCACTGCTACCGTTGATAAGTTGGAGCCACCAGCACTAATTTAATAGTTTTGAAATATATTTTGTGGCCCCGCAAATGTTTGATGGAGAGAAATCTAGAATGTTACCGTCCCTCTGAATTTCCTAGTGGATATGTTGATAACTATTACGAAACCATTAGCGTGCACATGGCACCCCTGGCCCTCCAAGCCTGCTATACTCGAGGGGATATTAAGCCCCCCCTACGTATTGCACAATTTTACACAAACAATTGCAAACGGAAATACAATATATGGAATGGGTACTGTTAATATATATATCAGATTACTTTAATTTTTTTGCAGTTTATTACTTTCGGCTGAGCTCCCTCTAGAATCCAGCGGCTCCTTCGAGACCCAGAGCACTCAAATCGGAGTTTTGGGGCAGTGCTAAGCACGGAACTGTACAAAACTGACCAATACTATCACGATATGAACACGAAATTACAAATAACAAGAGTATTATTAGGTACGAAAAAGCTGATGAATTCCATTAAGCAAAACAAACTTAAGACTATGGTTTCTGCGATACAAAAAGAATTACACATTAGGCAATTTCAACAATTTTATTTGGAAAAGAACAAAATCATTATATATAGAAAAAATCTAAATCTAAACTGATCACACAGATCAAATCGGAAGCGATTCAAGATGACTAGTTTGAAGGCATTATAAATTTTAGGTCTATAATGAAGATCGTTAGCTGACTAATAAATCCTATTAATATATTTTTAAGTAATCAAATTATTATTGTTCTATCTATGCCGAAAGAAATATAGGCTCAGAAATTTCATTCCAGTTATTTCGAACAGGAAATGAATTGCTTGTTCCGATCTTTCTATAAATCTAAACTAACAAATCATTAGAAAAATTAAATGAGAAGCAATTTTCTCAAATTTTTGAAGATCGATAAATGCAAACAAAATGTGCGTCATTACCTTAACAACAGATACGTTTATGTGAACATGAAATATTTATATCAATCAAAATTTGTTTAATCATTGATTAGGACCAAGATCAATGCGTCAAAAGATGGAACGGGGGTTGACCCAATCCTCGTTTGCTACTGCCGGACGAAAAAAAATTGGTTGGCCATAATATTAACAGTTATATTCAATGATGTTTAATAAAATATACAATTAACCACCCCCCACCCTTCTTCGCGATTAAAAAATTTTTTTTGTGACGATCACGACAGCGGTTCTCAGCGCTTTAAAAATGCGCTTTTCATCATTATCCATTTAGTCTCCTCCAGATTTACTCATACCGATAATAACAAAAACTAATCATGGGTAGTGTTCTTCCCCCATGTTTTTTTGCGATAGATCTACGCCTTTGCATCCATTCCTTAATAGATCAAGTATAAGAATTTTTGCTAAATCAGCAGCTTTTGTTTACTGGGTCGCGTGTCAACGATTTAAATAGCAAATGCTTCCATGGTTAGGGTTTCTTAAATATGCGAAACAGTTTAGAATCGAATCCAAAATTGCCAACACGGAAGTTTTTCAAGGAAGCTATTCAAAACCTAAAGATGAGCATGTTATATCTTGCAGTACGACATACTGTTCGGTATAAAATAGCTCAAACGTCAAATTTACTGACTTATTCGTAGGCCTTTTTATTCGTACTCATAGGTAGAGTGTAAGGGGATTAACCCGTGAAGCCTTCGAGCCAACCGCCTCGTCGCGAAGCACCGAACCCCACGGGAGGTGGCCTGACGCCTTGCTCCATCCCCATCCGTCGTCAAATATCGCGAAACTTGACAAATTAATTTGGAAAAAATAGAGAAAGGAAAGACAAATTGGCAGGCAATAAGTAGGGTACATTTTAGCCAAAAACTGAGGAAAATTGAGCAAAATCGGGGATTGGGAAAAGTTATGAACTGTATATATTTACAATTAAAAATTTTATATTCTACCCACCTCCGTGGTCCCGGCTATCCACTGGGACTTCGGGCTTTCAACACGTATGATTTTTTGTAATAGTTAACACTACAGTACATTAATACAACTCCAAATTAATTGATTTCAAGCAGTTTAATGTCTGACAATGTTTTGGTTGGCGGTGAACAGAAACAATATTATTTAACTACCAAAAAACTTTAATTTTGTCACGTGCGCATGATTTTATCATATTACCTTTGAGTTTTAAAGTTTTATTACCTACCGCGCACTACATATTTTTAAATTTAGAAAAATGGTTTGTTACAGTGGCGTGGGAACTAGGGTGCGCGGGGGCCGTGGGAACTAGGGGACACGGGGGCTGTGGGAAATAGGGGGCGTGGAAACTAGAGGGCACGGGGCACGGGAGATATTTTAAGATGGCATAAGCCGTTTAGCCTCAGTCTAAATTCGCCTCAGGTTTTTGAAGAAACCCTTTATCTAAGCAAAATTTGGAACCTATGTAGCTCTTTGCAATGCTCAGCAAGCGCATAACACTGTACCTAATGCATAATTCTGGGAGATTAGGATAAAATAACACCAAAAAATTGTTTTTAACGCCAAAAAATTGATAGAGGTCGTTGCGTAAATGCAAATTGACTTCATAATTTTTACATTTATGTTAGTCGGTTGACAAATAAAGCACGCGTAACGCACAGCCTCCCCTAGCATAAAATCGTTCCCGCGCCTATGATTTGTCAACTCAAAGAATATAATACAAATTGTTTTTAAAGAGGTGATAACAGCTCCGTTGGACATTCAACAAATACGCTATCCGGTCGGTCTCACACTCACCAGCAGTAGCGAGGGTATGGGGCCCCGGGGGCAAGTAAAAAATTTTGCGCCCCCTACTCAGTGATTTGACGCTCCATCTTAAACAAATGGTAACGTTTCTTCATGGTAACGTCGCCACCAGAGGTCATCGATACAAGCTCAAACCTCCAGATATTCCCAAGACATCCAAGCCTCTCTACTACTTTAGTCCCAGGATGTTTCGGTCTGGAATGGACTCCCCCAGTGGGTTGTTGAGGCAAAAACTAGGTCGTGTTTTAAACAATTGGTCCACGTCTCCGGTTCCTTCACGGAAATTTAACCCGTTCTTTCTTTGCTCCTTCTATTTTCAGGCCCTATCGAATGGGTCTATCGCCTTATGCAACATACAACGACGCATTGATCAAATGGCGAAACAACTAGGCCTGTGCACGAGGCACACAAGTGAATAAATCATTTTATGTTCAAAAAATTTCCTACCTCTGCTTAATTCTGTATTATAATATAACATTTTGTGTACAGCCATTTCAAATTTTTGGCGCCATTTACATAACCATTGTGAAAGGAATCTGTGGTTAAAGCTTAAAAAATATTATGTTTCAAAAATCTGAATTTTATTTTCTTGCTTGAGAAACAGTTGGGGGGGTGCTCGTGCTCCCCTGTGCCCCTCGCTACTCTCCTGACGCTCATCACTAATTCGCTTTCTGCTAAAGCCTGGGCATAGCACAAAATTTCCAACGCAGTGGTCATACTAACTCAGCGATGCTGACCTTGTGGGGTAGTCAAACAAGAAAGAAACCGAGGAGGACTGTTCAATATTATCTGGCACGAAAGCCTAAGTCAGGGCCCTGCCGCTCCCGAAACACCTAAACTGATCGTACTGTCTGATATTAAAGTGGTCACATACAGTAATATATAAGTGCCATAAGGTTGTATAAGCATTAGTCAAATCGGTGATCAATTAAAATGAATTACAGCGGATAACAGCAATGTGATTTGGCTACTCCATACTGAGCCCTCTTAATTTGATCATGTATGATGCTAAGATAAAACACGTCTGTGGGCAATATAATACACATTTGGCGCATAGACCCATGATATTCTTGTCATCTGAACTTAGTATCCACATTTTGCTCATGATCGGCATACGACTATATTGTCATGAGGTGTGGCAAGCATAAACAATGATCGCATAGACAATAGTGAACGCCAAGTCGCTCCAACTGTAGTTATAGACTCGCATCAGGCCATACTACAGTCAAAGCTCCAAGCAGTACTCAGATGCGGGGCATGCGGGAACTACGCCGCTTGATGTTTTCCGGCTTTTCCGCCTTGGTGTTCAAATCGTCAAGCTGGTCGATTTTCTTTTATTAAATGGGAATTGGGAATACCCTTTACCCATGACTACAAGTACTTCGTTGGCGATACCGACTACAGCGATTTAATGCAATACATTACCGTCGCCGCAAGAGGTGTTAAAATACTAGATCTAATTCTTATATCGTCGTCGCTAAGAAAACTTTTTAAAAAAACTTTGTCTCCATAAATGTTAAATTTTATATCATTCGAACAGCATCGAGGAGCTTAGTTGAATGGTTGTAATATCACCGCAGTCGGGTTATGGGATAAGAAGCTAAGACTAATCCACTAATCATAAGCGTTATCCTAAGCGTAATGCGTTAACCTATAAAGCGATTGCGCTGATTTGTTCAACTCACTTCGTCATTATGGTTCCAATGATATATAAAACTACATTTTTCGACAAATTTTTTTAATTTTGGGTACCAAAATTTAATTTAGGGAACACAAAAAATTGAACAATTCTTGTCATAAAAATGGTTTGACTGAATATTTTTTGAACCAGCTCATTGAGCAAACTCCAATGGTACCAAAATTATCACTGTAGCTTCAAAATTGGCTAATTTCGGCCTGAGTCGTCGGTGGGGCGTTTAAAGGAAAAAGATCCGTTCAAACTAAAAATTAATCTGTTCTTACATAACAGTTTGAATTATTTATGTGTTAAAAATGTAGAAATGTTACATAAATATTAACATATTATTACATATTACTTAATAAATTATTTTACAACACCAACAGAATAAACTATCAACGTTTTATTTTCACACTCTGACGGCTCTGTGGTTCTGTGGCTCTGAATCATACCGAAACATTGCATAACAATTTTTTTAATGAGTAAGCATCATGAATGATTGTTACTATTGAGAATTCCACGAAATCAAAATGCTGAAATTCAATATAATATTTTGAGTGAATCATTGTTGGATCATCCTTGTTTTGTCGAAAACCATGTATGACTATTACGCCAACATCAGTAGATCTTAAACCATGGTAGCTGTTGAAGGTCCGTTGGCGTTGGGAAGGTAAAGAGTCTCGGCGAAAAAAGGGGTCCGCGGTGGGACGGGCAAGCAAGAAGTTTCTCAATTTCGCTAAAAAATTTTGGTTCTTTTCCATTATCCCCCCTCAGCCCGCGTTTGCCCAAAAATGGTCAGATTCAGGAAATTTGGTATTTTTGTACTCCTCGGGACCTCCCCTGATCATTTCAACTAAAAGTCGAATTTTTAAAATTTGAGACTTTGGATACCAGGGGTCTCCCCTTGGGAACCCAAAAAATTTTTTTCTTCACCAACTGTCGCGGCTTGACGAGCTGAATCGAATGGTGTTATTTTTAACGAGATCACGTAAACGTTTCATAAGTTATGGCCAAAACTATCGAAGCCTGAGAGGGTCATCAATTGAACAGTTTTAGGCCATAACTTAGAATCCGGTTATCGGTTCCCGTTAAAAATAGCGCTATAACCGGATCCTAAGATATGACCTAAAACTGTTCAACTGATGAGCCTCTCAACCAGATGGGATGCTGTTAAAAATAGCACCATTCGATTCAGCTCCTCAAGCCACGTCAAATAGTGGGTAAATATCTAATTGTGAAGAAAAAAATCTAAAATCTTAAAAATTCGATTTTTCGGTTGAAATGATCAGGGCAGGTTTCGAGGATCAGAAAAATACCAAAATTTCCAGAATCTGATAATTTTTGGGCAAACGCGGGCTCGAGGGGGGTTATGGAAAAGAACCAATTTTCCTAGGGCCTTGGTTGCGCGCCTTGGTGGCGGTGAGGCTTCACCTTCAGGGGCATTCATTTCGCTTGCGGCGATGGGTCCGACCTTTAGGGGTAATCCTGACGTCCTATCAACATCTATGATCTTCCTTAAACTTCCGGTTGCTGGGGCGAAAGCTATATGTAAATATATATAGCCATACCGTCTTCGACATACTAAGCCTAAGCCTGAATCTTACATTAGCCTATGCTAAGGCTCTTATATGAAGCATACACAAAGCCTAAGAATAAGTCGAGGGCTGCCGCCCCCGAACGCCAATTACTACCCTGTTCTTTCTAAAGGATATACCAAACGCTACGCACCTCAGCCAAGGCTAACTGGCTCAGTGCCTTTTCTTTTATAGTATGAAATTGACAATTGTTTATAATAACAGCTGTGACTAGAAAATTGACGTAATGTAGTTTCAGCAAGGATAATTTGCATCCCAGCTGTTAGCCTTTGTAGCACTATACCTGATGAAAATGTTACCTTCAATACTTGTTCTCTCATAACAACCCGTAATTACCGGATGTATAGGAACTGTGGTATTTTTAGTTTAGTTTCATTTTCTGTTCAAACACGTTTGTTAATGTATATGTATAATGTTAAATATACATTAATGTTTATATATAATACATGAATTGAAACGGCGCGAGCAAGTTTCCACTGAGGGCGCTGTGGGAACGTTCATGAAAATCTGTTTTATGTCTTTCTTATTCACGCACAAATCATTTTCGGTTTGATTGATTGCGAGAAATTTTCTATAGCAAAACTGATGAGGATGTTCCTTTCGTGAAACACGAACAGCTGTTGACTCTATCTTCGCGGTAAAAATGGCAAAAAAACTGGCATTTTAAGGGTTCTTTGCCAAAGCTTGCCATACGGGTACTATCATTTCGCAGCGAAAATCTCGCGAAGGCTTGGTATCGAAAAATCGATCTTATATCGAAATTATGTCATCGACACATATAGCATTGCTGGCCACCGCTTTTTTGTGCGACTACTCTCTGGGCCGCTGTGGGCCCGAATATGGTTCGTTGACCCTGCACCAGAAATATTGATTTTTTAAGTTTCAGGATGTTATTGCGTGTTTTACCAGGTTATCCAGCCCGTTGGACACGGTTTTGCTTTATTGAGTCCAACATCACCAGGGGCGCCGGCATCGGTAGGGCAGGAAGTGAAAAGAGAAGTGCGGCTAAACTTAGGAAGCAGCGCCGCTCACCGCGCAACCGCCCCCCCCTACGCGTGGCCACCTGGTCATCGCTGTGCAAAACGTGATCCGGCCTCCTAAATCGTAGCGGCGCCAGTGAAGTGGACTATGTTATACCTTTTCGTGGCGTTTATACGGGTTTTACGGTAGATGAACCCGATTCCAAAATGTAGTCAGTTTTCATTTGTTTGGTTATGTATTGCGAGCAGGGCATTAAGAATGGTCTATGAAGGTTTTTCTGAACGTTGAACACGCTGATTTGTTATACCGAGCATAGCACGTATATTTCATGGCTTCGCAGCTGTTTTCAATCGGTTTAGGGTAGATAAGCTCGAATGCCAGAACGTAGTCTGTCTTCAGTATCTTGGTTACGTATGGTCCTTGTAGTTCTCGGCCCGCTACATGCCTATACGATTAAAGAAATACGGATAACGGCGTCATAAAGCCCAGAAAATACTCGATATAAATTTTATAATCGATTCGATAATGCACCAAAACATTGGAAAGTAGGCTGTTAGGGTGTTGGAGATAATCCCCAGCACAACCTAGCCGTGAACACATGAGAAATGGCCACTCTGAGGTCCTTGTAGTTCTCGGCCCGCTACATGCCTATACGATTAAAGAAATACGGATAACGGCGTCATAAAGCCCAGAAAATACTCGATATAAATTTTATAATCGATTCGATAATGCACCAAAACATTGGAAAGTAGGCTGTTAGGGTGTTGGAGATAATCCCCGGCACCGCCTAATCGTGAACACATGATATATGGCCACTCTGAGCTCCTTGTAAGTCTCGCCCCGCTACATGCCATACGATTAAAAAATACGGATAACGACGTCATAAAGCCCAGAAAATACTCGATATAAATTTTAACTCGATTCAATAATGCACCAAAACATTGGAAAGTAGGCTCTTGGGGTGTTTGAGACAATCCTCAGCACCGCCTAATCGTGAACACATGAGAGATGGCCACTCTGAGCTCCTTGTAAGTCTCGGCCCGCTACATGCCTGTACGATTAAAAAAATACGGTTAACAGCGTCATATAGCCCAGAAAATACTCGATATAAATTTTAATTCGATTCGATAATGCACCAAAACATTGGAAAGTAGGCTCTTGGGGTGTTTGAGACAATCCCCAGCACCGCCTAATCGTGAACACATGAGGTATGGCCACTCTGAGCTCCTTGTATGTCTCGGCCCGCTACATGCCATACGATTAAAAAAATACGGATAACGAAGTCATAAAGCCCAGAAAATACTAGATATAAATTTTAACTCGATTCGATTATGCACCAAAACATTGGAAAGTAGGCTCTTGGGGTGTTTGAGACAATCCCCAGCACAACCTAATCGTGAACACAGGATATATGGCCACTCTGAGGTCCTTGAAGTCTCGGCCCGCTACATGCCATACGATTAAAAAAATACGGATAACGACGTCATAAAGCCCAGAAAATACTCGATATAAATTTTAACTCGATTTGATAATGCATCAAAACATTGGAAAGTAGGCTCTTGGGATGTTTGAGACAATCCCCAGCACCGCCTAACCGTGAACACATGAGATATGGCCACTCTGAACTCCTTGTAAGTCTCGGCCCGCTACATGCCATACCATTAAAAAAATACGGATAACGACGTCATAAAGCCCAGAAAATACTCGATATAAATTTTAACTCGATTCGATAATGCACCAAAACATTGGAAAGTAGGCTCTTGGGGTGTTTGAGACAATCCCCAGCACCGCCTAATCGTGAACACATGATATATGGCCACTCTGAGCTCCTTGTAAGTCTCGGCCCGCTACATGCCATACGATTAAAAAAATACGGATAACGACGTCATAAAGCCCAGAAAATACTCGATATAAATTTTAACTCGATTCGATAATGCACCAAAACATTGGAAAGTAGGCTGTTGGGGTGTTTGGGACAATCCTCAGCACCGCCTAATCGTGAACACATGAGATATGGCCACTCTGAGCTCCTTGTAAGTCTCGGCCCGATACATGCTTATACGACACTGGTAAAGTTCACTCGGCTACGTTTGATCATTTGTAACTTACAAATTATATATTTTACATTTTGCAATAACTGGATATTTTACATATACAGAAGGATAAAACCATCTTACTTCCTTGTACAAAATCCATTTAGTATCAATATTGTAGTACAAAATCAAATACACTATAACTACCGGATGTTGTCAGCGTGTTGTCATTAGCACTGGCGTTGATTATCAATGACAGAATCAAGAATATCAAAATTATACACCTAGAATATAGTTTAAAGTATGTACTTAATACCGAATGCTAGGTAACCAACGGTACACACATTGTATATATAGATATGTACCGTTTTCATTATCGGAATGATAAATCATAGCAGTTACCTATTAAGTGAAATTATACAACTTACCATTGCGAAATGCATATTGTACAGATAAAAGCTCTGAGCAATAAAACCAGATCTTTCTGATCAGATAGCGGACTGCTGTTTAAATGAATATGCTGAAATTTATATTTTTGTTCAAGGTCGAGAGTTGAAACACATATGGATAGTGGGTTATTTATAAGATTCAATGATTCTAGAACATAATAATAAAATATTTTTTACTCAAACTCTTCATGACATTGCATATAGTTTTCTGTAAAAAATTTATTATAGTTTTCTGTAAAAAATAATAGATTCGCAGCAATCCTACTTAGATCAGACTAGTAATATTCCACTTCAAAAGTGTAAGAGACGGCAGCCAACTAAATTTTATATATAGATCGGAGGGCCACTGGAAACAATGCCAAATCATATTCAGTGTATACAGATGGATAAAAATTGTTTCCGACCTTCAGGGTTATTGGGATAAAATTTATTTCCGCCCCTCAGGGTTATTGGGATAAAATTTATTTCCGCCCCTCAGGGTTATTGGGATAAAATTTATTTCCGCCCCTCAGGGTTATTGGGATAAAATTTTGTTTCCGACCCTCAGGGTTATTGGGATAAAATTTTGTTTCCGACCCTCAGGGTTATTGGGATAAAATTTTGTTTCCGACCCTCAGGGTTATTGGGATAAAATTTTGTTTCCGACCCTCAGGGTTATTGGGATAAAATTTTGTTTCCGACCCTCAGGGTTATTGGGATAAAATTTTGTTTCCGACCCTCAGGGTTAATTGGGCCGTCCCTGTAATAAAAATACATTAAGATTTTTACAGTCACTTATATATAGTTTATAAAGCATTTCGAAACCAAAATAATAATATAGCATGAACTATATTTAGTAGAATTAATGGAAATATGGCCGATGGTATAACATGTCATTTAAGAGGGCAATGTATTATAACGAGTTCCATATGTCAAAATAAACAGATGCTGTGACTAAATAATTATTGTAACTCATAATTTTCAGATGAATATGAAGGTCACCTTATGCAGAACATTGGCGAATATAGGAGATACGGCTTTTTGCCCCAGTGCGGCAGTATATCATTTGAATTTTGGCCCAAGTAACCTTAAGGGACGGAAATAAACTGCAGGCCATGCCGTTCTCGATATAGTAAGGCTAAGCCTTAGTCTTAGCCTAAGCTAAGGTCTTTATATGAGACATACACTAAGCCTAAGACTAATCGGGGAGCTGTCCTTAGAATTGGTCCCACTCGACTTTTATAACGAAACAAATATCAGAAATATAACGGTGAAAACGGAAATTTCGAAACAGTCTCATAATAATAATAAACAGACTCAAAAATGATGTCAAAATTGTTGTTAAATATCAAAATATGTAGAACCGAGTAGAGGCTAAGCTGAGAACGAGTATGAAACTAGCCATGTCATACCTAAGCGAAAAGGATTGCCAATAAAGGCTGATGTTAACATTCCGTTTTAACATTCATTTTATTCAAAATATCGTCTCTACTATTTTACTACAGAGATAAAATCATTGAGCGCTGTCGTTTCTAAATACTTTAAACCACACACGCAAATACCGATAATTTCACATCTATTCTGTCTACGTAACAAAATAGCTATTGGGCTCCCAATGTTAAGAAAGGATTTGCGCCAATCCTTTAAAGCTTTAATCGCCCAGAGAAATATACAATCAGTGCCAAACCCGTTGTTATAAACAAAGTTTTATGTTTATAGTTTGTTGTGAGGGCTCAGAGCAGATCAAAACCGGGGAAGGCGCACCACTAAGCAGCGGAAAATTGTGGACGACAATGATGGGCGATGGACGTCTGTTATCCCATTTTTGCTGCCGCTTTGATTCGAATTAAAAATCAAAACAAAGCTATTATTTACCCCCAATCGTTTTACGTGTAAACACTAAAGTCTGGAAGTCTAGACATCGAAATGGTAATTTTTAAATTTTATTACCTCTTTTAACGAACTATATAAACAGAGAATATGTTTTTTTACCAACCATAATCATATGATTACAGTATTGTTGTCTATCGAGAACTGTATAAGTAGAACATTTTGTAGTCATAGTGATATTGTTTATTTTGTTTGTCTAGCCGTTTCAAAATCTCGACCAGCTGAAAGCCTATCTACCTACAGAGCCTGTCAACGAGGAGGAAATAGACGGTAGTAAGACTGGTTTCGCAGTGTAAGCGAAACTGAAAACCCTAACAAAATACAAATTATCTATCGTTCTTCAAAGGGGCGTTGGAAGGGGGGGGGCGCCTCTTCTACTTTTTACTGATCAATGTGAAAATATTAACTGATGGGGTTATAATAAAATCAATGTAAACGACCGGGACCCTTCATTATTGTCCCGGCCGTTTCACTTTTGGAGACCTCGAGACGCCCCTCGGTGTTTGCTCTTTTGTGAAACACGATTAAAGCAGACAAATAGGATAGGCGTATCGCTGTTTTTGTCGATCAGAAATCGAAACCAAAAAAATCATAATAATTAATGGCTTATTTCTGGTTGGTCTGGCTTTTGTCGCATGCCCAGACTTTGTTTTTGGCAAGATAATAGTAAACACAATAAAAATAATCAATGGCAATAAATAGAAAACCAACCCAAGCAAAAATAGCGGCGCTGTAAAAGCCTTTATTTTAGTATTAATAAAAATTTACGGCATTATGACACTCAATTATTGTAGACTAATCTTCTTTTAATTTATGTGGAGGACCGCATCAATAGGTTTAGGATTCGGAAGGAAGTCACTGGCAACCAACGACTGTTCGATAAAAAGGGGACCGATCAGGCCAATTTCATACACAGAACAGAGTTCCGCCCCTTCTTTTGAGTATTATACGGTGCAGTTACCAGTTATGAGGCCAAAAAATATTGTACAGCCACATTGTCCGTCCGCATAGAAAGTAAATTCCCATCCTTTCACTAACATAAATCTTGGGTCTCATGAGTTGTATCATCTCGTTTTGAGACGAAATAATGTCTTTTTCCCTTGTTTCCTATTGATTGATATAGAACAATAATTGTAACATAGCTTATATAGTTAAAGCCGTGCATACAAATCTCTGAATGCACGGTTAGCTATATAACAAGTTATTTGTAGCATAGGCAGCAGTGCGTTCAGAGATTTGTACACACGGTAACTCGTTCAAACTCGTGCTGTCGCACTCGTTTGAACTCGTCATAAACTGTGCGTACAAATCGTTGAACGCACTGCTGTCTATGCTACAACTATTACTTATAATAACTGTAGTACAACAAGCTGCACTGCCTTAACTTACAACTATATATGACGGTATTTTAGGATTAATCTGAGACCTATCACTTAAAATGATGAATATTTAGTAAAATTATGTTAATTTTTAAGCATAACTATGCTAAATATTTTGCAATCCTTAAGCTTTGCTTAATTGTATGTAAGAGCTTATGCTATTTATAAGCATAATTATGCTAATCAAGGTTATAAATGTTTAGCATAAATTAAGCATAATTTTAAGTATAATAATTATGCTTCAATGTTAGTTACTATTAATAATGCTTAATATTAAGCATCAAATTTTGCTAAAAGTTTGCAATAAGCACAATTATGCTTAAAATTAACCATAATTATGCACATGAGGAATTAAAATTAACCATAATTATGATATTTATCACACATAAGGAAATGCTTAGTATTTTATGCATAAGCATTTTCTGTGTACGTTGTTACTTCATAAGCGTTACAGAAGTACTAGTATCTCGCAAAATCGTGGTTGAAACGGAGCGAGCGTGGTTTCATTTTTATGTTATCATTTTGTTTAATCACCAGACCCTGTTTAATGTATATACCACCCTAAAACTTTTTAAAACCGGAACCCATTCAAAATCCTAAAATCTCGTCGACCGTAAACCCATTCAAACAGCTGACAACGGTTCAAGTATTTGTGTTGGGCTTTAGATAACTTACCTATCTTATTCAGCCTACCGGAAAACATATATAGACAATTTATGGTGACCTGTACACAATGCGTAACCAAACAACTGAAGACAGACTATATTCTGAAAATAGGGTTTATTGACTTTAAACATATTGCAAACCCTCGAAAAGACATGAAATATGAACGATGGACTGTAGATAACCAGATCATTATATTAAGCTTTCAGAAATATATATATACAGACCACTGTTGATTGCCCGCACGCTTTACATAACCCGACAAATGAAAACGCACATTTCGAAATCGGGTTCGTCGACCATAAAGGTCTTGAAACACCATGAAAAGATGTAATAACCTGGATTCTATATAGCAAAACCATCACATTCAGCGTGCCTGATAACATAATAGACACTCTTTGTAAGGTAAAAAAATAACACGGCGAAGTTTGAAACATTGCTTTTCTTTCGAAGGGATGACGAACCATATTCAACCCCAATAGCGGAAAGAGAGAGTGGTCCCACAAAAATGTTGTGGTCAGCAAAGTTGAATATCTTGATGAGCCGATTCTGCACGGTTAGCGAACTCTGTGTCGCGAGATATAGGGTGCGAAACACTCATACCTCTATGGCTAAATTTGGCAAAGAACCATTAAAAACATGTTTTTGCTATTTTGGGTCGGGACATTCGCGTTCAAATAAAGGGCACATCGTCATCACTTTTTCTTTTAAACAAAATTATCTGTCGAAATCTGTCCATCCGATAGTGAGTTATGAATGACGGCGACATTCAAAAAAGAAACTTTCACGATTTTCACGGCAGAGGAACCTGTGCTAGCTCCGTTTCAATAAAGGATAGATCAAAATTAGCCACGAGACCTAAATCTGGCCTTGATGATTCTGAAAATTAAGCAAGCGCTCTATATTGGTCATTCCGCGGCATTGGTTTATCGACCGATAGAATAAAGTTCGACTAATCCTTTGATAAATCGTGTATTTCGTATAATTTTCAAACAAACATTTGTCGCGCCGATGAATTGAACTTGGACCGTTCGGCTGCTAGGATCGTGTATCTGTTAGCCACAAAACCAAATTATTCAACAAAGATTTAGCAAGATTTTTATTGTGTCGCAATTAATAATACATCGGTACATGCAAACAATGTGATAAAGTTGAGCATTTTATTTTAAAGCCATCAATTTACACAGGTTCCTTATTTCATTAATATTGCCGACTACAGTCCATGACGTGCAGAGTACGGCTCTTTACTTTTAGTCTCTGAGCGAACTCAATTTGTCGGGAGTGCAAAGTATTTCATTATCATAACATTAGAACAGTGCAGTGCAACTTAAACTAAAGCTGCAAAGCATGGCCAAACACGAGAACAACGTCACAGCCATAAGGCTGTGGCAAAAGGTAATAGTCAAAGCATAGTGAAACATAATAGAGATTGTGTGTTGCAGCTGTAAAATCTTTTGAATTCCGTCTGTGTCCGCATTTGGCCTTAATTCGGGAACGAATTAACCGATTTTCATGATCTTGGGCTCATCCAAACCGGCATAGTCTATTTACTATGTACATTCCCTAGGGTTTTTTGATTTGAGGTCTGGTTCCCGCGTCAGAGGTTAAAACGAGTGTTTTTACCCCATTTTAGTACCACATAAGCAAGGCTATTTTATCTCAATTTTTTTCTGGATTTTTTCTCTGGATGGTTTATTTCATAGTACAATGATATACTGATGTCCCTTTCTTTGTTTTTGGATTAAGGGTCCAGTTCTGCACTTATGGGTTTGAGGTACGGGGGTACGGCGCCTCCATGGCTGCTCGACCCAAAATTCGAAAATTTGTTCTGAAATCTTGCGCGGTTGAAAAGTTCCATATGGGGGTTTGCGAGCATGGGAAACTCATTGCCAGTGTTGGTTTTGCTCTGTGAGATATTATTCCATGGGTACGGGGGTACGGCGCCCCCATAATTGCTGATCAGCTGTCAAAATGATGGTTTTTACCACATTTTAGTACCCTTCACGGAAATAAGGTTATTTTTATCTTAACTTTCGAATTTTTTTCTCTGGTTTTATGCGGCTTTTACGAGTTTTCTCCTCTATAGTCTACACCATACCATCCAGTGGTATTCAGTACACGCCTGCACTATATAATAAACAGATGGAGTACGATACAAGATCAACTTAACAATAGTGTAAAGATCAGCCTATTGTTTTTTATCGACGGTGTCAATAGCACCATACCTATACACATAACGTAAAGTGCGTAAATAACACCATGGTGTAGCTAACCCATATATTTTTTAAAAATCTATGGTGTAGTCTACACAATGCCATTATCGACAGTACAGTACTATGTATACTATCTTAAAATACCACCTTAACCACTATGGTTTCCAATGATGGTGACAGAGCCACCAGGAGGGCACAGGTCTTTCACATGGGTCCATTATAACGGAAATGCCGCATTATTTTATAGTAAAATGATACTTGCCAATGCCACGTTTTGTTTTTCGGTTAAGGCTCCAGTTTTGGAATTATGGATGTAAGGTATGGCGACCTCATGATCGCTCGACCTAAAACTTGAAAGTTTGTTCTGACGTCCTGGGCGGCTGAAAAGTTTCACTTGCGGGTTTTCGGGCATGTGAAACTCATTGCTGGTGTTGCTTTTGCTCTACGACTCATAGTTCCTTCGGTAGGCCGGCATGGCGCCCTCATAATTCCTCGACCCAAAATTTCTAATTATATTTTGATGACCTGAAAGGCTGATAGCTTGCACTTGGAGATTATCGGGCATGGAAAATTTATTTCCGGTGTTGGTTTCGTATGCTTCACTGCAATCTCGATATAGTTACTAGTGAATTTGAACTGACGTTCAGAAAATATTTTAATATCATACTTTTAAACCATAATAATTTCCGAGACATTAATTTTTCTTACTTTATTGAATATGCTATGGGTCTTTTTGGTTATACGTATATCGAAAATCGTCAATATTAAAGATACAATAATTTTGGTACCATTCGGTGGATTTTTGTGAAATATAAGTTGAGAGCAACAACGCAGTGTTAAGGTCCACCCAATACTAACGGTTGAAAGGTAAAAACAAATTATTTTTACTGGTTTTACTGGTGGCGGCACAAGCACAAACTGGACGACTAGCACTACCACATGCCTCTTCGTAGCAGTGCCGTCGCTAGGGTTGTCCACCTTACACCTCATTTGGGGGGCTCCCAACTCGAGCGGGCATCACTCTATGCTAGCAGTGAAGGCAAAATTGTGTTATACCGAACAGTGGTGTAGGTAAAAATAAAAATTGGAGGGACGTCGCGATAGAGGTAAATAAAAGCGGGTGGCGTTAGATTCGCTTCAGTAAATGCTGGCGCAAATTCTTTGAGCAATACCGGATGATGATGGTTCGGAACCAGCGGCGAACGATGGCCTACGGGCTGGACAGTTTTCAAAATCTGTTTTGAAAGAGGTGATATGTGTTTGATATATATTCTAGTATATGATTTTTTTCGTCTATTTGTAACACTTCAACATTGATATTGTAACGTCTGTAACATAAGCACTGGCACAAAGAACTTTTTTTTGGATTAAGTAATTTTATATACCATTCGAACTATATTGATAAGCATCTTGCATTGTCAAATCCATATCGATCCATAGAGATGCTTAGAAATAATTCCCGCCTATAATTCTAGTGTTTTGCACTTAAATCGAACGAGTCCTAACCGAGCCGATTTTTGCGCGGTTCCCAAGGTTCGTCAATGCAGTTTGGAATAGTATTTAAAATTATAATTTTATCGCGAAAAATTTTCCGCACTAAATGGGAAACCATTTGTAAAGACAAAATTCTAAATGATAATTTTGAAAATATTCAATAACGATGTGCTAATTATCTGAGTAAGTGATGATAATCATAGTGCGGCCTACGGGTTTTTCGGTAAACAACGACAGGTGGTTTAAAAGACAATACAAGAAAATACAATAATACACGTAAAATGTTTCTACATCGTGTGGTGGAAACTTTGACCATTGACCTGTTTGGGTGACTTTTTCAGGTCAAAGATATATTGAGCATAGAAATCTGCCTTGATAAATTCGGAGTTTGTACAACGAGCCGCCATTGGTATGTTTGAATTGATAATTTTTCATAAAATGCCGTACCAAGTTCAGTATTTAATGAAAACTCTATTTAGTTTCAATTTGTTTGGATCAAGTTCCCCCAGAGTATCCTGTGTATTCTTCGCCTTAGACGAATCGTATAAGGCTTTACTATCGACTCAGAAATGCTAACCTATTTGAAATATCAAATTCCAATTATAACTTAGAATGCTGTGATCATGATTATGATATTTCCGTCTGTGGCAAATGCTAAAACCATGGTGTCGTCCAGTCCGTTGTGAAGAGTGAACGAACACTCCATTTAAGACCACAAATTAAATAATAAGCAGTGTCTAGCTGTGTCGCTATCGAAATGACCGAAGAACTCCCACTTGAACATGCCACGGCAGTGGTAATATGATTTATAATATAAAACACTCTGTAGAGCAAACAAACATAGATCTTGTAGATTAAACAGATATATCTTAATTGGTTTTTGGTCGGGTCACACAGTTTGACTGGACAGGATATTAAATATAAAATGCAGCGTAGCACTAAAGATAAAAGTGGAATTGTAGAGTATGTCTTAATATGCTGCGATATCATATCATCATGGGGATATTTTATATTATCAAAAGAATTATCCTTAAATCTCACTTTATCCGGGCTCACTATCACGTCAGTTTAATGATTTAGTCATATAAATAATTTGGATGGTTTAGTCAATTG